>JACXVO010041621.1:39580-46118 GCA_015501135.1 Hapalochlaena maculosa
CACTCACAAAGCTTTGGTTAATCCGAGGCTATAGTAGAAGGCACTTGCCTGAGGTGCTACATAGTGGTACTGAACCCAGGACCATGTGGTTGGTAAGCAAGCCACTTACAACACAGTCATCCCTGTGCAACATTTTAAAAAGTAACTGAAGGAGGAGGCTGAGAAAAGAGGAGGCTGAGAGAAAACTGAGAGCAAGAAGGATTTTTAGGCTCAAATATGTTCCTGTTCTTATGTTCTTGGCATCAGGATTCCTTTAGGAACATAAGCACCGTCGAATCAAGTTCTCAACTCCAACAGGGGTCAATGATGGACCATTCTTTTATGTGTTTCAGTCATTTGGCTGCAGCCATGCTGGAGCACCATCTTTAAAGTAAACTGTGCATTGGCCAAGAAGCACGATGGTATACGTGAAGCATAAGCATATATTTATCCTTGATCTTTTACTTGTTTTGCTCATTCGACTGTGGTCATGCTGGAGCACTATCTTGAAGGAATTTTAGTCAAATGAATCTACCCTTTGTACTGGTTTTTCTTTTAGCCTGGTAGTTATGCTATTGATCACTTTTGCTGAACCACCAAGTGACAGGGACATAAACACACCAATGCTAGTTGCTGAGCTGTGGTGACAGGACAAACACAGACACACACACACTCATTCAATGATCTTCTTTCAGTTTCCATCTTCCAAATCCACTCACAAGGCTTTGGTTGACCCAAAGCTATATAGTAGAAGATACTTATCCATGGTGCCACATAGAGATACTGAACTGGAATCATCTGGTGGGAAAGCAAGCTTCTTACCATACAGCCATGCCTCTCTCTATTGCGTATTTTGTTGGTTTGGAACCTAAACTATTATTATGCACGCCCCCTCCCCACTACATCTATATCTATGTTTTCCCGCCCTTCCATCTTATGTTATCCATATTGTATGCATGCTTGCATCAATTAATGCATTTTGTGCAGGAAAATAAGAAACTAGTCAATACTGCATCTGTACTTTCTTCGAATCCATATACTCACATGATCCTCGTAATAATCTACAGGGAGGTAAAAGTCATGAACAGAGATTTAGAGTCAGCAACAGGCTGAATGATGCCGAACGTGAGAAGGTTGGTATCGAATTGGAGATTTTGTTTTCTATGCATGCACATGGTCACATACACTTATTTAGAGTTAAAAAATAAAAATTATGCTAGATGAGGAAATATCGATAAGAGTTGAAGCCTCAGAGACAAAGAGAAAAACACAATCTATCAAATTCATCCGGTGGAATTATTCATAAAGCGAGTGTGAAGCTCTTAAGATTTGCATTGCAGAGTAAAGATGGCCTCTGTGCTTTCAATGAACTCGATATCCTACTACCGTCATGCGATTTTCCCTCAGCTTGACAACTGTTTGTTTATTAGAAGCATTTATTTACCAACAGCGTTTATGGAAATTTTGAGAAAGTGCGATGTTGAATACTCTGAGGAATGTCATTGACGCTTAAATGAATAAAAAAATAAGATAAAATGTTTGCAAGAGACTTTCTTAAAAACTACAACAATAAAAAGTAGAAATGAAACAAAAGGAAAATCATTATTAATTGTCTTCGATAGAAGTAGTAAGCAAAGGATTAATTGCAGATATCATTTTTAAAATAATTATTAAATTTATCATTAGTTATCATAGGATTGAAAGGAGACGATATCTTTAGGATTTAAAGAGAAATATGCAAATCTGAGGAGTATCTTCCTCTCCTTGCCTTACACACACAAACAGGCAGTTAAATAAATGAATGTGTATGTACAATCATGTGTGTGTGCATGCATGCACAAAGGAATTCAAATGACTGGGTGTAGGAGTGGCTGTGTGGTAAGAAGCTCGCTTCCCAATCACATGGGCAAGAATCTTCTACTATAAACCTTGGGCTGGCCAAAACTTGTGAGTGAATTTGGTCGATGAAAACTGAAAGAAGTTCATTGTGTGTGCATCTGTATATATAAATCTGTGTGTGTGTGTGTGTCTTTCCCAAGACCATTAGATGACAGCCCATGTTGGTGTGTCTATGCCCTTGTAACTTAGTGATTTGACAAAAGAGACAGACAGAATAAATACTAGGTTTATTAAGAATAAGTCTTGGGGTCAAATTGTTTAATTAAAAGTGGTGCTTCAGCATGGCCACAATCAAATGACTTGGTACATGACTGGGAATTTCTTCGATTGACCATGATAGAATGATTTCTTTAAAACAGGGTCATATAATATTTAAGGTTTACAATCAATCAAATCAACTGCATCCCTGCCTTCTCTCTCTCTCTCTCTGTATATATATATATAAGTAAAGGTAGTGAGCAAGCTGGCAGAAATGTTAGCATGCCGGGCAAGATGAAAAGCTTAGTGGCATTTCGTCTGTATGTTCTGAGTTCAAATTCTGCCGAGGGTGACTTTGCCTTTCATCCTTTCAGGGCCTAATTAACTAGCCCACTCCCTCTTCTGTGTTCCCTCCATCTTTAGCCCCTTGTGGGCAATAAATAAATAAATATATATTACATACTTATTTGCTCAAATGATGAAAAGTGAAGTTGAAATTAGCAGTTTGGGATGGGAACAGGGGTGATGCTGATTAAATTGACCCCCGATACTCAAATGGTACCGATTTTATCAACCCTGAAAAGCATTAATGGTAAAAGTCAACCCCCGAAGAATTTATATCTAGAATCTAGAGAAGGATGAAGTGCTGATAAGCATCTTGCCCAAGGTGCTAATGGTTCTGCTAGCTTGCCAGCTTGATGAAGCGAAATACTGAAAGACAGTGTAGTGCTGAATGTAATCAGTAACTTCGAAGAAAATTAACACAAGAGTTATTACCCATCATCATCCGATTGAACTTCCCCAGTTTTGTCTGACTTGATTACACCAGCATGTATAATGTTTGATAGGTTAGCAAAACAACAACCTCTATGCGATAAAAGCTAGTGAATATAAGTTTTTGGCTGATCTATATTCATCTTTTTTTGATATCAATCCCCCTGAAACCACCCTTGTTTCTACGATACAAACTTCCAGTTTTAAAGGGTTCTGACTTAAAACTTTCCTTCGAAATTTCACATTAATTTATGTTCCAAACCTCAAATCAATACTGTCAAAGTTATTTTGATAATTTCTTTTTATATTATTTTCAAAATTAATTGAAATAATGGCAGTGTAGTATTTCAATAGAATTATGACGAGGAAAGGGTTATACTGAGACTGTATCACTAATAAGTTCTTTCTTAATCTTCCAGTAAAACTTGCCAAATCTCTTTAAAGATATCAGTGATTGCAAGAAGATTGGGATTCATTTTTTGCAAGGAACAATAGTCCAGGCAAATATATGTATTAAAAAAAAATAATAAAAAGCACTTGCTGGATGGATACGATAAAAAATAAATAAATATTAAATCGTTATGCAAAATTAGCTTCTCTTTGATTAAAACAAATAATTATCATTTTCTTAAATTTTGATTTTTCTTTTGCAAAGTATGGGGGAGGGATCTTGTAAAATGCCATCCTATGAAAACATGCACAGAGTTACAAAAGTTTGAGAACAATTGATATAAATAGATATCTTGTATAATTAAGTCTCTGTGTTAATTAAAACTTCACTGAATCTAAAATTTCCTTGTGTAATGGTGGGGAAGTGCCTCCTGTAAAGATAAATCAATCAAAAGGAAGAAAGCTGATTCAAGCATTCTTTCATTTTTCTACCATTTCATCAGATTAACTTGAAGGGTTTTAGTTGGAAAACAAGCAAACAAACGAACCTAGTACTTGATTTTGTATCAATACACCCTTATTGGATACAAAGAGAGACAAATGCTGGGTTGACCAAAGCTATGTGAGTAGATTTGGTAGATGGAACTTAAAAAAAAGACGTGTGTGTATGTATGTGTATAATATTACATATGTATAAGTGTGTAATGTGCATATATATTGGTGTCTGGGTGCTTGTTTACACGTGCTCACTTGCATAAAAGTTGTGAAAGGCAGTGTGGCTATTGTTACTTCTACCAACACATTTTCTACTTGTTTCATGCCTTTAAAATAATGTGGAATAAGAGATTCATTACTTAAAAAAAAAGGAAGGATTAGCAAAAGGCACAGCACCTGGCTATGAAACAACGCATCACCAGCATTTGTCTAATAATGGAAAATGAATGTAAAATAAACCAACAAGCATATGGTAGTTCATATGTTTTATGCCCATGTGTGAGAAGGATTTCTGAAGAGCTTCTGGTTCCCAGATTTCCAAGGTAATGGTCAAAGGCACTAGACAAAGGATGATATAATGGTATTGAACCTGGAACTAATTTGAGTGTAAAGCAAACCTCTTAACCACACAACCATATCTGTCAAGTTCAAAATACAAAATATCAAAATGGGATCAAAATCTGTGATAAAGAAATCTGAAAAGATTTGCTAGATTAGGATTGGTTTAAGAAAAGTATGAATTGTTTAACTTGGTATAATCCACAATTTGTTCCAAGTTGAAAGGGCACATATATTGTGTATCTCTATGAGAAAAAGGAATATTTCAAAGCTTCAGTTTTATTCCACAATTTTTCTTATTATTATCTTATACAAACATGACTCACACCGTCATCAACATGGTTTCGACACTTGGGCAGTACTGTCCGGCGGTCTTAACAACACTACAATTATAGTGTTATTTGGATTCTACTAATGTGCATCTTCATTTGTTCCATCCATACAAAGTAACTAAATAATAAAAAAGCCTCAAACAAACCAGTGATGAAATACAATAGACTAAAATACTCGGCTAACTGGAAGCTTATTATATCTATCCATCTAACAAACAAACTAGTGATAATTATACACCCAGACCAACCCTTTTGAATCACTTCAACCCTAAGTCACGCCTTATAATTACTATTAATCCCTCTTAGTTATTGATTGTAATAAAACCTAAATTAATACAATAACTAATTTAGTGATACTCTTACTAATAAACTTCATAAGAGACTGAATTTTGGTGGAAACTAGTGAAAGCTTAACTATATGGCAGCCACAAATGCTCTCAAGCTAATGACGAGGAGAAACAAATAAACCCCGACCATTGAAGTGTTAAATGTTTGAAGCACAAAAAGGTAAGACAACTGACAGTCGAGGGAAGAGTATGTACAATTTGAAAGATGGAAGCTAGAATAGATAAATAGAGTGAAATGCAAAATAGGCAGAATTGCGAATGGAAAAACTAAGGCCTGTATTCAAAACAAATATCAGTGATTACAGCTGTATTGATTCAATTAGCAGTTGGTTAACAAAATATTGTGCAGTGATTGTTAATTGGATGAAGGCAATCAAATCATAGAACACAGAAAGCCACAGTGCACCTGAGTACTTTATGCAATTACTTTATGCAATTACTATTATTATTATCATTATTTTAATAATTGCTGGTAATGAAAGCAATGAATGCTTCTTGACCTCTACTGCTGCATCTTGTAATCTTAATATTACATCCATACTTCCTAAGCACATGGAAGTTTCAAGATGATGAAGACGGAGAGCAAGATTGACACAGGTAATCTTGAAAAAAAACAACAACATAATATTGAGCTCTAAAAATAAAATAAAATAAAATAAAAATTATATTTTACTCCAAACAATTTACGCAGGAGAGAAAAAAAAGTTGTCAATTGAATGAATTAACATTTATTGTTCATGAAATCTCTTGAGATTTACATCATAATATACACTCTTTAAGGATTCTCTTGGATTGTCTAAACAAACAGTTGAAAGACCAACTTAACTGAAAAACATTAGGAGTGTTTGTTGTAAGCCGGTTACAAATTTCACTCTGTGGTCACAACTAATAAGAAAGGAGATGAAAACAGAGGATTAGCAACAATTGTGTGATAATATGAAGAATTCTTTATCCAGATTAAAATGCACTTTAAGAATTTAGGTGAAGAGTGGGGAGGACTAAATGGGGGTCATCAATGTCCATTTGCATGTATGAAAGAGGGGAGGAAATAAAACGTAGAAGGAAAGAAAAACTTGTATAATAAGCATGTAAAAAGAAGCCTACATTGAAAAGGGGGCAACGTTAGAAACACTAGATTCACACGTGATAAGCAAAGCAGAATAGCTTGATCTGGTAGACAGAATGAAATCAATAACGTTTTATCCCTTTTAGTCAGTTGGTTCTCTGTGCGTGTGTGTGAGTGTGTGATAAGATGAATCTGCTTTGAACTGAAGTAACTGCTGCTGTAATATAATTTTCTACACCGAGAGAGGTCAGCTTTAAATCCAGTTGTAGATAATTAGATTTGATACTACTTCCGCAAGGACAAAAAAGAAGAAAAAACTTAAAGTGGCTTCTGAAAGTGAAATCTTTCTATCTACTCGTACGGAGATGTGAGGCCAGAAGGTAAATAAGAGATGACGATAACAATAGTAAGGCCAATAACAATGGTAGGACTGATAGATAACAGTGGTAAGACCGAAACTCAAATCTTTAATAATTCTGAATACCAACAAGTAAATAATA
>JACXVO010041656.1:25225-37625 GCA_015501135.1 Hapalochlaena maculosa
GTTGTTGTTGTTGTTGTTGTTGTTGTTGTTGTTGTTAATTTTATTATTATAAATTTATGGTAATGGCTATTGCTATTTTCCTAATGCATACTAATTGAGTTAGCAAGTGTTTTATCTTGAAGTTTGGTGACAAACCTTTTCAAATCTCAACAACCTTTCTAAGGGTTCTTGTAGAATATAAGATAGTGATTTTTGGAAAGTTGACAATATGAGTTTAAATTCCAATGTCTTTCAGTCTGTAATCTAGCATTTTGGATGTTGTGCTAATGAGAGTCATAAGATCTTGTTGGATTTACCCATAAAACTGACCATACTACTGAGGCAAGAAGACCAGGTATGATTATAGAAGACAAAATAAACAAACAATATATACTCAAGATCAAAAGAAAGACATCACTCTAAATTTTGGAATTTGTCCAAAGTAGATATGAACACATGTTTGCAGATTACAGAAAGAGTGGCCCCAAGTACAACAAACCCATTTCTAAAGAACAAGGCCCTTGCATTCGTCAATATGTATTCTGTGAGCCAAAAATCAAAATCACGTTCTTTTGTATTCCATAGAATCTACGTGCATGTACCACCATATAAACCAAATAAAACAGTGGTTTACTGTCACTTCTACCGAAAAAGAAAACATCAACATGATGCCACAATTGAGTAGAGAAGAAAGAGAGAAGGAAATTGGAACAGACATGGTGGGGATGCCAAAGACCCAGATAGGGAGAACCTTTGGTTGTTCATAGCAGAGTATTACCAAGTTGTTCTAACGTTATCATCAAACTGGCTTAACAAATGATAGACTCCAGAGTGGAAGACCAAAGGAGGACAGGTTCTGAATATTACATCTGAAGAATCAGTTCCTTACAGGGGCAGAATCGGCACTGGATCATCAAGTGAGCAGACACATGGTGAGGAGATGATGGTCTCATGAAGGTATCAGTGCCTATTGACCTCTTTTTATAATGACACTGACCCTTGAACATTGTTGTGCTAGACTTCAGTGGACCAAATGTTTATGGTGTTGACAACGATGAGATTGGCAACGCATAATCTTCACTAATAAGAGCAAGTTCAACTTGTTCCATGCAGATGGGAGAATCTGGGTATACCGCCATATACATGAAAGACAGGCCCCTAACTGTGTCCAAGAGGTCCATCAACAAGGAGGAGGATATCTCATGGTATGGGGTGGAATTTGTGGTGACAGAAAGACACAGCTGCTGGTGTTATGAGGCAACATAAATGTCTACGGTTATGTGTATGAGGTCCTGCAACTAGTAGCAGTTCCATTCATTCAACAGCCATGAGTAACCCTTCTACAGAAAGATAATGCATGCCCCCACATAGCCAGGATAACCTGGAACTTTTTAGACAATGCCAATATCACTGCCCTGCCTTAGCTATCCCATTCATGCAACATGTCTCCAATCAAGCATCTATAGGATCATCTTGGAGGAGAGATAAGGAAATGTCCAAACTGACCAACTACTCTCCAGGAGCTGGAAAATGCATTACAGATGTGGCAATGTATACTCACTTACACCATCAGAAGATTGACATCATCTATGAAAAGATGTTGTGAGGCTTGTATTCTTGCCAGAGCAGGTCACACAAGGTATTGATAACATGCTCGGTGTGATTCACCAAGATCTTTGCAATAATTGCTTTCAAAGGTTGTATGAAAAATGATATTTTGGACCCCATGTGTGTTTCAGTAGCTGTAAATATTTATGTTACAAGTACATCATCTTAATTCTCTGTATTTTTAACAAAAAACGAAATGAACTATAAAGGATTGATTTCACAAACATAATACAAGTTGCTTTTTCTCTATAGCCAAGAGAAGTATATGACAACTTTCTTATGATCTTGTGTTTAACATTACAAATTTTGCAATGCAGAGTCAATACCATATTTTGCAATAGCAGAGCCAATACCAATTTTGCAATAGCAGAGTCAATACCATACAAATTGAAAACTGAAACATACTCTTTAATGATTTTCTTTTCCACTTCTTCCATTTCCTTATTAATTTGGATACAGGCACACACATACACACACAGATTTCATACAATGTGTTTCTTTTAGGTTCAGTCTACTAAATCTACTCACAAGGCTCTGGTAAGCCAAAGGTATTTTAGTTAAAGACACTTTTTCAAGGTGTCATGCAGTGGAACCAAAACCTGGAACCATGTAGTTAGGAAGCTAACTTTTTACCACATGATTTTATATGTAAATGAAATCACAAATCTATAAATATAATTATAAAAAGTTTTGCAAAGCATGAAGATTAATATTTAGCTAACTAATTTCTAAAATGTTTAATAATCTTCTGATAAATAAATTCAGTTATGAAGCTTCAGTTTACCATATGAATTCTCAATAAAGTTCGTTTGAAATATATTTAGAATAATATTGTTCAAAATGTAATATAATTTACAGTAAATAACAATGGTATTTAAATTTAGGCATCATAAAAGAAGATAGATTATGGAGCAGCTGAATTTCAAAAATTCATTTATATTCTTTTTAGTTTCTCACTTAAGGGTTATTTAAATTAATATATACAGCTTTATAGCCTACTGGAATTTCTATTGCTAATGTGATTTCTAAGTTGATTGTGTATTTTTATTCTATGGCAAGGGCAGAAACATATTACCTGAAATTCTTATTACTTAATATTTCTTTTTTCTCAATAGCGAAGGGAGTAAAAGTATCCTTATGCATTTATTTTATTAAATTTTCTTTCTTTTAATCAGGGTTCTTAACTTACATATATAGCTGTTATTTTGTTGTAAGCTTCCTCAATACCAGTTAATGTTTTAATCATTGTATCTTGCATATATATATATATATATATATATATATATATATATATATATATATATATATATATATATATATATATACCAATGAATGAATGAATTTCAGCAAGTGACAATTGAGTGCCCTACACTAATAAGCCTCAACAAAGCAAAACTCATCTGTCATTCTCATAAACCATTGCAATGATGATGTTCTCTTTGCAATTATATTGCATTTATAAAACAACAAGAGATTTTATCTCAAGATAATTATAGAGTTTCATGCCTTCTAATAGTTAGTATAAATTTAGTATGATACACAGATAGTGATTTTGAAATTTCTGATACTGCTGTTTCACTTTTGTACACTGAATGTATATGTGTGTATATGTGTATGTGTGTGAGTCTGTGTGTTTGTGTGTGGGCATACCCTCTGGTTTTCTTCCTCTATATATTTCTCTCACTCTATATATCTGTTTGTGTAGCATTCATTTACACATTGCTTACCACCAAGCCTAGTATGTACATTTATCATGTACTCTGCATTTCTCTTTCACTTTCTCTGTTCCTTCATCTATATTATATAAAGCATGTCACTTGAGAAATCAAAACAATCAATCTCCATCTATATCAATTGTTATAATTAGAGACACTCAAGTTGTTTTCCCCAACCATATTGTTTAAAATGCTGATTATTATATTTGTTACATTGTTTTATATGTAACTGGTACCATGGCATAGCCAACAAAATAGCTGGATATGACACCTGGCTTGCTAGCTCCTGTCAAATTGTCCAACCTGTGCCAGCATAGTAAACATATATTAAACGATAATGACAAATACGATAGTGATAGGTGATAAGTTGCATCACTTTTACTATGACACAAAGGCAAAAAACAGCAAGGCTTTTCTAAATAACAGCAAATTCGGGCTGGACTTTTCCTAGATCATTGTGGATTACTAAATATTGGTATTAACAAGCGATTCATGTATTCAGTTGTTAGACAAAATTAAAACTGTATTTTTCTACAGATGTTTTTTTCCAAAACGACAAACCAAAGGACATTTCTAAGGGAGTATCCCTTCACAATTCACCTGTAGGTCAGAAGCAGCCAGACAAAATACATATATCTATGTAGTTGTCTGACGAGCTCAACAGCAGTGGCACAAGTTCAAACTGCATCTATTATAAATGTATTTGATTTCATCCAGTTATCATGACTGATCTCTTCTACTTTATTTAAACAGATTAAATTTGGGCCTGAGTCAGATAAGGAGTTTTGACAAGGCTGATATATTCTAATATTTGATGTTAATGCAAGTAGATACATATCAAGTTACATTTCAATTACTTTTTGTATGATGAAGTTTGAAAGCAATTAATATATGTATTTCAATGTGTCATATATTTCCTTCTTTTCTTTTTTTTTGTTTACTATCAGTAAGAAAATAACTGGCATGGTTTGGAGAATTATAGAAATTTTTATATTAATTGTGTTGTTTAAGCAGCAATGTCACAGCTGAATGCTGTAGTTTAGACATGTCACAGCTGAATGCTGTAGTTTAGACATAATTTTAAATTTAGATAAAGAGAGTAAGGAAATCTGAGTTAGGATAATGCTAATGGATTATTACAAACTGATGTACATATTTTATAAGAAACACCTGTGTTGCATGAATAATAAAATATATAAAATTAATAAAACACATTTAGCCATGTTAGCAGAATATTTTTTTAAATATTTCTGCTGCTCTAATGTTGCCACTCTTAATCCCTTAAGTATTAGCCATGTTAGATATTTGCTTAAACTAATTTCTATCATATAACATTCAGAACCAGCAAGCTAGTTTAATTCTTGTCTCTTTAGGCTTGAAAATCGGGCGTTATGTTAGCAAGTGTAAAGATTAAAAGATTATATAAAAGTATTGGTATTGAAAGAGTTATTTTTGACATATTGTCAGTTTTACACCAGAGTTATAAAATTACTAAAATATCCTCTGATATTAGCTGAAATTTTAGTAAGATCAAGAAAATAAAAATTTGTGTTATCAGTATAGTCAGTTTTATAAACTCATGGGAGTTTGGCAAATATATCAAATGTTAAGGTTTATGCCAAGATGAAATGGTAGTTCTAATTAGAGTAATTTCATCTCTTTCAGCTTTAATCACACACTGCCTTGTGCTTCTTGGTAGGAAAGTAGTTTGTCCTAAATGAAATATTGGTCAAATATTGATTGGAAAGAATTTTGTCCCAGCTTCTTGTTTTATTTATCTACAATTTTCATCTTGGAAACTTTATTTTCTATAAAGCAATTCGTATCAATTTTAATTGATTATCCTTTCCATGAAACTCAATGGAGAATTCATTTTTTTCTCTCTCCCCACTTCTTTTGGCTAAAATATTTCTTCACATATCCTCCACTATACTTCAAAGTAAACTAATTGACATAAGGGAGAATATTTCACTATGAAATATCTTCTAAAAGACTAGAATTGTGTGTGTGTGGAAGAGAGAAAGAGAGATAAGGAGTATGTGAATGTGTAGCTGCATTTATGTATCAGCTTTTACATGCATTTTAGTTTGGCTAGTAAAACATTTGGCCATAATCCAAAGCAAGTAAATCTTATTTAAAACTTGATGCATTTACTATATTTTGCTTGACTATATTTCATTATGTTATATCTTAAAGTTTACAATTTCTGTTTGTACATCTGTTAGTCATATAGGTGCAGCATAATACTGTAAATGTTGGAATTGTTTATAAAATCGTTGAAAAATCTACTATTGACAGATTACTCTGATTGTGAAGAGTTTGGGTTTTATTTAATCTTAGATATTTGTTTCCATAAACACTGCAAAAGGAAATTTCTCTCAGGCTTGTCTTTTGTTTTCATTGTGAATATTTTGTCTGCAGGAGTGGCTGTGTGATAAGTAGCATGCTTACCAACGACATGGTTCCATGTTCAGTCTCACTGCATGGCACCTTGGGCAAGTGCCTTCTACTATAGTCTCGGATTGACCAAAGTCATGTGAGTGGATTTGGCAAACTAGAATAAGCTCGTCGTATACATATATGTGTATATATATATTTCTGGGTCTGTATTTGTCCCCCATCATCACTTAACAGTTCAGTAAAAAGATCGATAAAATAAGTACTGGGTTTACAAAGGATAAGTTCTGGGTTTGATTTGTTCGACTTAAGGCAGTACTCCAGGATGGCTGCAGTTAAAAGAAAACTAAACTTTCTCAACACGATCTTTATATAGCCAATAACACTTTCACAGCACAGTGCTTGCAATAAAGAGTTCAATCTCAACTGAAATATATCTACAGAAAGATCACCAAAGAAAGAATAAAAGAATAGCCTTCTCGAAAGAAAATCAAAAGAGAGAGACAAATAATAAACTTAATCTCAAACATTTGTAATCATAAATCTAGAAAAACCTCATCCCAGAAATATATACATGCAACAGAAAATTATGATCTAAAAATTATGACCATTAAAAATTATGACCCTTAAAATCCTTTTGTATTAAAATTACCTATATAAATATTTTATCATGTTATGCATCTAGATAAGTGTTGAAGGGTAGTAATAATAGATTTGTCCACTGACTATATATTAGACTGCAAATAGCATGTCTAACTGGTGCCTACTCAGCATATACTACCGTGTACTCGTATTCACTCACTTGCTTTATCTGTTTACCTTCTTGTATATATTTTGCACCATTTGTGATTAATACACATTGTTTATAACTGAACCCATTTGTCGACTTATTTATTTGTTCGTCCATGTCTGGACTACAACAGTAAGTCAGTTTGGTGGAACTCTTCCATCAAAGTTGCATTTTTAGGTGCAGTTGAACTTAGCAAAGGAAACTAAAAAAAACTTGTCAGTTTTGTTACTATTGTTGCTTGCAGTAGTAAGTTGCTTCTGTATGTTGTGCTTATTTTGCAGATGAGCAAACTGGACCATTTGAGAATGAAGTTTCTATATGATAGACACTTCATGGTACTAGTAATTGCAGTATACAAACCATTAAGAGTTAGGCTGATACAGCCAAAATCTGGCATCATTTACCATAAAGCTCAAAAGAGCTACAGATGATTGACTATTGTTTCTACTTTAAATTTCATTTTGTAGCTAAAAATTCTCAAAATAATGTTTTAAAAAAGAGATCTATACACAAAATATTACTTATTTCTACTTTTTATGTATGCTATGTCTGCTGAATATCTTTTTACACCAAAGCAGTAACCTATTCTTAGATTACTATTTTTAAAAATTTTGTTTCATGGAAATATTATTGTGAGAGAAAGAAAAATGAAAATCATTGTGCTGTTTTGCTTCTCTGTTTGTTCCTTATTCTTTTATCTATTTATATATTGTATCATAACTGTTTTCAAGTGCACCACTTAGTCTGATTTTTCTCAAAAACAGAAAAAGAATCTCACTGTATAACAATGACCTGTCTCTAAGTGTTATCTCATGAATAGATGCAACAAAATTTCAATATATATATTTCATTCAGAAGCTGAAACCAAGAAGGTCTTAGAATGTTAATGGACGTAGGAAGGATTTTGTCCAAACTAAACATAAAAGATTAATATAAGGGAATATGAAATACTTGTCAGAAAAAGATAGGAGTTAAAAAAATATCCACCCTAAAAGTGCCAGGCTTGAAAGACAAACTGTCATCTAAATGCGTGTGTGTGTGTTTATGCACTTATGTATGTGTATCTATATATATATAATTATATACATTTATATGTATGTCTTTATGCATATGCTTATATAAATATATGTATACATACATATATACATATTGAGTCTTCCTATAAATAATGCAGTTTTTATACTTCTCTTTTTCAAAATTCAGATAAAGAAATTTCTTTTTTAATCTAAAATATACTCTTCTTCATTTTCTGCAATGGTCTTCCATCTACCTGGTAGACTTGCAAAGCCCCACTTTGAAAGTTCACTTGACGAACAATACTCCTTTTGTTTTGACCTAATCTACAGAATTTATATTTTTTCTGTCAAAATCATTTTGAAGACTTGTCCAGTGAATATGGTGGGTGAGGCATCATTTTACATTCAAACTGCTCCAACCTTTGGAATGTCATCCTTGGTGTATGTGATCAAGTCTTGAAACCGAAGATGGTCATTTTACTTCTAGCACTGACTTAAGCTGCCCAGGCTGCTCACAGTAGATTTCCTTTGGTTATCATTTGGTTTGAGTTTAAAAGTTTAACGTGAACTAAACCTTTCATATCCCACCTGACTGATAACAACACCTTACATGGGTGGAGACCTTTTCTAGTCTAGTGTTTCTCATTTCCAGTCTTCTGCACTTAACATTTTTATAGAGAGCCCACTTCTTATCACCAGTCCCTATCCAGTCAAAAAATGGTTCATTGGTGAAACATGACAGCAAAGAAGAGCATACATTCACTTTCTGAACATGATTAGATTCAGAAAGTTTGTCAGATAGCCATTGACATAATTTGCTGACTTTTACGATGGCACACAAGTTTCAATGAATGGTTGAACGATCAAATCCAAATATCTTTGCTAGTTTCTCAACAGTTAAGATGGGATTTTGTTCCATTAGTGTTTGTAGGACATCTACAGATCTCTCAGGATGAAGATCATCTTTTAAGCTGTAATTTCCAGCTTGAACTTTCTGGAACCACAATTGACACTGGCTTATGCTTATTGCCTTATCATCATATACTGCATTAATATTCTTCACCCATAGCATTGCATTGTTGCCTTTCGGGAACTCATGAAGTTGAATATGCTAAATATGCTCCTTTGTCACTCCCATTATAGGTTTGCAAGAATAATCGTTAAAATTGAACTATACTATTCAAAACTTGCACTAAGAATAAGTACAAGTTAAAATTACTACCTGCTTTTATAGCAAATTGATGTAGTTAGTTTATCCTACCCACCCTTTGATTTTTAGCTTATGCAATTGAAAAAACTGCATTATTTATGTCATAACCCAAATATCAAAGGGAGATGGACAGAGAAAATAGACAAATAGACCTTGTATTATGTGGTAGATGTACGGGAGCAATACCTTCAGACAATGCACAGGAAATGGGTCCCATCCCCTGCCAGTGGAAAAGTCTAGAGGTCGTTAACAGATTCTGTTATCTTGCTGATAGGATTAGTAGTGGAGATAGGTGCTCCAAGAGCCTAGTGATGAGAATACGAATAGGCTGGGTGAAGTTCAGAGACCTTCTTCCCCTGCTGGCCTCTAAGGGCCTTTCCCTCAAATTAAAAGGTTGACTGTATGATACCTGTGTACATACAGTCATGCCACATGGTTGTGAGGCTGTGACTACAGAAGACATGCACAGACTAGAGAGGAATGAAGGCAGCATGCTTCGGTGGGTGTGCAATGTCCATACACATGATCGGCAGAGTGTCAGCTCCTTGAGAGATAAACTATATATAAGAAGCATTGGGTGTAGTGTGCAAGAAAGACAACTGCTCGGAATTGGCCATGTGATGCATATGGAGGAGAACAGTTGTGCAAAGAAGTGCCAAACTATGGAGGGGACTTGGGTAGATGCAGAACAAGAAGACATGGTCCGCAGTGGTGAGTTCTGACCTCCGGGCCTTGGACCTCACCACCAGGTCTGATGTAGTGATATTCTGCTGCTGCAAGCAGATGAAGCAGCCTTCAAGACGCCTCGCTGAGCTTGGTAACATGTTGGAACATCCATGTACGGTCAGAATTACGAATGTTGCTGAGGTGAACAGTGATTTCTTGCAAGTGGATCCCATGTCAGTGGCACATAAAATCACCAAACATGGTTTAGGCAGTTGGTGGGGGCCACACAAGTGGTTCCTGCGTCGGTGGCACACAGAATCACCATACATAGTCAAGGCAATGGGAGGGGCCATGCAAGTGACTGCTGTGTCAGTGACCCATTAAATCACCTAAACCTCCTGTGCCACATGAATGGCACACGTGTAGGTGGCACGTAAAAACATCGCCACTCTCAGAGTGGTTGGCATTAGGAAGGGAACCCATCTGTAGAAACCAAACCAAACTAGACTGGAATCCAGTGCAGTTACCTGGCCCACCAGTCTCAGTCAAAACGTATAACTCATACTTACATGGACAATGGATGCTTAGAGATGATGATGATGACGACGACGACGACGACGCACGCAATCAGCTTATTTCTGTGAGTTACCTAAGTCCTAACATGTCATGTCATGGAATAATCCAAATATGAACTAGAAGCCACTTGATATATAAAAACATAGTCAAATACACTATATAGTCATAGCTGGTTAGATATACTCCTGGGTATGTCATAAAATTGTATCCAGTCATGAGACTCTTTTGGGGGAGTTCCAGTGTTCTGAGAAATGTGGAACTATCTCTTAGCCAATGTTGTTCCCAAAACTATTCTGACCCAGAGAAGCAGCACCTGTCAGGATCTCAGCTATTGGTCAATTAGTATATTTGGTGGTATTTCATCACTATGCAGATATACAGAAATACCCTTGTTTGGTGTCAAGACATGAGGTTAAACCACCCAGAGTGGAGTCTCTCAGTTGTTGTCATAGCATTTTTCTAGGGGTAGGATATACTGATGTAAAACCTGCAGCTTTATGTGATTACTGGATATCTTACTTTGGTATGTCACTAGTTACTAATCATAGAGACATGGAGAATGCTAAAAGTATTGTACAAGCATTTAGCACTATAATTCCATGACATACAAATGTCTTGTATAGGAATGGATACTTTGGTGGGTGAATATATGAATGGATTAGTGACACTTTATAATGATTTCATATTTGTTTATTAATAGAGATAAGTTCTGTATTACAAATAAATGTCAGAAATGTTGTTGCCAATAATCTAACCCTGAAGCACTCTTTAAATTTCAAAATAACTCATATAGTCATATATTCATATATATTCAATGTTTTCATTAGACAATTTAATACTTAGATGTCAAACTGCATGTAAAAATGTTCTACAACCAAAATATATAGCAGGAAATATGACAAAAATTGAAGCAGTTGAGAGATAAAACCATTAAATTATAGATTACCAGAGAGACAAAGCTGGAGTCCCATTATTTATCCTAGTTAAGGTGGTCATCTGGCGTTTTGGACAAAATACATGGCAATGTTCTGTCTGTCTTTACATTTTGGCTTCAAATTCAGCCAAGGTCAGTTTTTTTATTTGTTGTCTCAAGGCTGATAGAATAGGTTCTAGTTGAGCATTGGTTCAATGTGTTCAACTAGTCTCCCCACTCAAAATTTCAGGCTTTATGCATATAGTAGAAAATATTTATTCCAGTCATTCTTCAGTCATGTAATTTAGAATGGTAGAAACTGAATACCATGTATTCACTTTCAAATGCACTGGATGGAGATGAGAAGATCTAACAGAGCGTTTTAGACTACATGACTGATGAATATTTTATAACTATGTTATTTCTAAGGACTTTATGTTATACAAATAAGTTTACACATCACAATTTCCCTGCATAAGAATTTTGACATAAACTGGAAAGAAATCTCTCAAGAAAAGAATGTTTCTTTAATATTTGAAATATGTTTTCACATCTTCTCTGATAACAAAAGCAAGAAGACAAGATGAAACAGTTAAATGTTATTATATATTGTGAGAAATGCAAGACAACCAAATCACCAAAGAATCAAGGTTAGTCACAAACATTGCAATGTGACCAAGGCCAAGACAGCAAGACCCATTCAACTTTACTAAGAGGATATGTTATGTGGAATGACAACATTTTGCTGTTAACAATAGTAGTGCTGTAAGATTGATGAATGTGTTGTTACCTTGCTTTGCTAAATGCAACTCTTACATTTAGCATAGCTTGCATAGAGAAGAAATCAACCAAGCTAACATAGATTATTGATACATCACATGTGAAGAAAATTTACAAACATGCCCTTACATGCCCTTACAACCAAAAAAAGTTATGTCTCTGAATTAATAGATGTAATTAATCAATTAATTAATCCTCTCTTCAAGTACATGAGCTCATACTGTCAGTGATTAACTCTGGTTTCAGAAACATTCAATGGATAAAGGTTAAAAAAAAATCTAATGCAGATAACTTCCTTAAAAAAACCTAGTGTATATTTTCTATATAAATAATTTCAATCATGTTAAATGATATTTGTAGTGATATGTAAACTTCTCATCAGCTTTGCACCTAATAACTTCCCATTAGTTTTACACCTAATTAATATCTTATCCGCTGACTCATTTCATCTTGAATATGATTTTAATTTTGAATTTTTTTTATCCATTTACCTATGCATAAGCATTGGGTTTTTTCTTTATTGCTTGGTCCAAAATACAACTGGATAACATTTCTGCTTCTAACCACCTAACTGAAAAGTAGTGATAGAATCATTCATTTCAGGTAAATGTATGCAAGCTATTATATGCCTCCATCTGAAGCACAGGTGAAATCACATTTTAACTGTTGTCTAACATAATAACTTGATATCATAAATATTCTCACACACACACACACACACACTCTCTGTCTCTCTCTCTCTCTCTCTCT
>JACXVO010041735.1:1007499-1017729 GCA_015501135.1 Hapalochlaena maculosa
CTCTTCTTCCTCCATATATCTGTCCTTCATTTTTCTATCAGTTTATTATTGTTATTATTATTATTATTATTATGATTACTACTATTATTATTATTATTATTTTTGTTGTTGTTTTTGTTGTTGTTTTTGTTATTTGTTTTCATATCATAAATAATAAATATGTACCGGTCAATTAGTTAATAATATATAATTTATAGATGTATGGTTTGATTATAATATGCTATGGGTTCATTCAAGATAGGTAATACCTAATAAATAAAATCATCAACACAATATATAGAAATCATAAATAAGTATTATAGTTATACTATAATTCGCATATCCTTGATATTATTCAGTATAGGCGAGATATATAATGCATGTATATATATCTATCTATTTCATTATTACCCACAAGAGGCTAAACACAGAGGGGACAAACAAAGACAGACAAACAAATTAAGTCGATTAGATGGACCCCCAGTGTGCAACTGGTACTTAATTTATGTTTACAGATGCATGTATATAGATATTAATGCATGTATATAGAAAGTAATATTAGCGTGTAGATTGCTATATCTGATGCAATAGTATATACTTATATATTTTTTATATGCATTAATGAATATAATTGAAAATATTAGATAGAAATAGTTTGCTGTCGAGCGATATAGGTATTAGTAGTTTACGTGAAGCATGTATATACACGATAAGGAAATATGTGCAGATATCTCGTGTCATTTTCATAAGTACTACGCACTCTCGAAGTCAAAATCGAAGTCAAAATCCGCTCGAATATGCCTGACTATCAAATAACCTCTCTGATATCAAAAAACCATATAATCGTATATTTTCCCACCACAATTGCTAATTGCTACAAAAATCATTGTTAAATTCCATTCCGATCATTGAAAGGGACAGAATTCTAATCTGCTTTCCGTTTAACTGTTTCTGTTTTCTTTTATTATTTTACAAATGTCAGTCACTTGAGTGCGGCCATGCTAGGGCACCGCATTTAGTCGAACAATTCGACTACAGGAGGCAGTCTTTCTAAGATTAGTAGTTATGTTATCGCTCTATTTCGCCGAACAGCACAGTGACGGGGGACGTAAACACACCAAAATCAGTTGTCAAGCGGCTTTGAAGGGACGAACACACACATGCACACAGACACACATAGACACACACACATATATATATCCACATAGCAGTTATACATTATGTATAACTCTATTATATGTATATATGTGTATGTGTGTATATATATATGTGTATATATATATATATATATATATATATATATATGAGTATATAAATATATATATATGTGTGTGTGTGTGTATATATATATATGTGTCTGTGCCTGTTTGATTGTTTGTGTGTGTGTGTATATATACGATGGTCTTCTACCTGTTTCCTTTTACCAAATCTACTCAAAATGCGTTTCTTGTCTCGGAGCTAGAGTAAAAGACACTCATCCTAGGTTCTACGCACTGATACTGGACCCTATAGGAAGCTACCAACCACACTCCCGCGCCTGTTCTATGGTACCGTATCGACGACACCATTGTCAACGAGGGTTATCCAAGGCGTGCTTATTACTATTTTTCTTCTTTTATATAAACACATTTTTTTAGGTAAAACCACTGATATTTTCTCGCCTTTTCTGAAGATAATAACTACCAGAAATAATAACTACCAGAAAATAATAACTACCTGAAATAATAACTACCAGAAATAATAACTACCAGAACGGAACGTTTATCCAAGACACCTCTTTATGAAAGCCACTGTCTTAGATGTTAATTTTACGAGAATTTCACGTTACTATATGCATACGTTTTGACCTTTGAACTGTGCGGTTACTGTGAAGAATATTTAGAAATAGAGAATAAAATATAATAGATAAGATAACTAAACTTAAATCACATTCTCATTTTAAGTTGAAGCACGACAGCAAAATTAAAGATTTAGTAAAAGAAACATTAAGATGTTGGAGGAGAGAACTCTTAGATGACAAATAAAATAAGGTAGGAGAATGAAAGAAAATAACACAATGCTGAATAGATATGAGAATGTTGGGCAGACATCAAAGAACATAGTCAAATGCTCTATTTGAATGTTACATGACACGGCTATATTACACCCAGAACGAATATCCATGAATATATGCATATTATCATCATTTAGCGCCCATTTTCTAAGGCGGTATGACTTTTACGATTTGATGCACAATCTGACGCCACCCGCTTTACTAAGAGGTGTTAAGGTACAAGTAAGTCAAAAGTAATTTGCGAAACGCAGAAATCTCATCTAATACATGAAATAGAATTGGCCGACGTGGTTTTGTGTTAGTCGATAAAATATTAAAGAAAGATGTGTTGAGGACCGAAACAAAGATCATTTGCCCAGGATAGGATATTTAGCAACCTAAATTGGAGAATTATCTTTTGGAGGTTCAAGCGGAGACGTGTCTGGGCGTTCCTGATATGTACGAGATGTATTAAAGTGGAGCGGTAACGAAAACAGGACGGATTCCAAAGAAAGTAAAATAGGATGACGGAGGGATGAAGAAGAGACGAGGCGTGCAATGAGTGGTTAATGTGGGAAGAAAGTGGTGCTTACCATCAAAGAACCGTTAGGAGAGGACAACATTTCGAAAAAGACGACAAACTTTGTTGGGATGCAGAGAATAAAAGAGAACCAATCGAAGTGTTATGATGAGACGCAGTTTGGACCATTGAACCGGGGTGACACTAAGTAAGTCACTAGTAGACTACTTACAACTGTCAGCGCTTCCAGTACTCAGGCCCAACATAATGAAATCGGTACCCAATATTGAATCCTTTTTTATGTCCCTTTTAACGGCTCATCAATTTATCACTAAATCTCCTTTTGATTCTCTCCCCACTTGCACCACGCCTATACATGGATTTTACCACTTGTATGTTAATGTTTTAGAGACAACCAGATGATAGGCATAGAGATTCCTTGAAATTCTTCATTTAAGGCCAAGCGAATGCTATGTTAATTAAACTACATCTGGCTATATAATTTTCTTAGTTGGAAAACAATAACTATGATTGTATGCCTAATCCTTATGTGACTATACTTCGCAGCAACGGAAATATGCATATATAAATTATACACAGTATAAGTAATCGTTTCATTTATTTATACATCAACTGCCTAAAAAATAAATTGAATTACTGCAATAGAACCGGATACAATCAAATGAGTGGATGAGTAAAGCACGTGGCAGAAAATGGAGACGTACACCGTAATTTTCAATAAACGCGTTATAACTAGTAGGCAGTTAATAAAATAGTATTATTATTATTAATATACTATGATTATCTGCAAATATCAGTGAGGCAAAAATAAATGAACTCTAAGCATTCAAATAATATTCATGACACTTCAAAGAATTTACAAATGGTTCAAAGAAATTACACTTGTGTATAAAACGTATTCACTATTTCAGGAGAATAAATTTCCATTATATATATACAACTTTGCAATACAGTGTTTTGAAGATTGCGCATTCGGAAATTATATTATATTGTATTGAAATATGAATATTAAACATTTGTGACAAGTAGACATCGTATAGAATCTATAATCAAAATGACATTGTTTAGCATAATTGATCTTTCCCTGTATAATCTCAGAGGCAGAAGTACCGAAGAGGATATTCAGATATTCCATTGTAAAATATTATATTAATTATTTTTACGTTTTTCTTAATATGAATGTTGTACGAACCTACTTTGAAACATATTCTTGTGAACTTAAATTATTTCTGTTCATATTGATATTTTAACTTCATATTGGAAAAAACATTCTTAGATTCTTTGCTGAGACAAATCGTTATTTCTTTATTGCCAACAAGGGGCTAACATAGAGGAGACAAACAAGGACAGACAATTCGACCGGATCATTCGATCAGATCAATCCAGTACTGGTACTTTATTCATCGAACTGGAAATGATGAAAGGCTAAATCGATTTCGGGGAAAATTTAAACTCACAAGGTAGCGACAGACGAAATATCGCTAAATATTTCGCTCGACGTGCTAACTATTCTGCCAGCTCACCACCTTTTTGTGAGACGTATCCTACTGTTTGATTAAGAATATTTAGGCGTAGGAGTGGTTGTGTGGTAAATAGTTTATAAGCTTGATTACTGTTATGGTTCCAATGTTGGGTCACAGAAATAAAGAAAGTCAGACAACGGATTGTGGTGTAACAGATATATATTAAACAAGTGGTAACAACTTTTACAGAATCAAACTTCTGTGTTCTCTGTCTTCCGATGTCTAATGTGATTGATATGCCGCTTGTGCAGGTACTGTGGATATTGGATGTGATAAATCATTGATCCGTTTGAGTGAGGGTGGTATTGCGGTGTGGTTATATGAGTGATCATGTAGGAACTGCAGAAATCCTTGAAATAAGCCGAAGTAAACTAAGTCCAATTATCAGTCACGATATCGCCGAATTTAGAGAACAATTCAAAAGGGAAGTTGATAGCAACTTCAGAAGTTGGTTTTTTGCACTGTAGTTCTTCCGGTCACGTTGAAAAATTGTTTACTGTAATTAACTCGTAACATTCATCCACTGGACCGGCAAAATCCATGTGGATTCTTGACCGAGGCTGTTCCGTTTTTGGCCATTGCTTATATATGATTCGTGGTGCCATTGTAGCTAAAGCGCACCCTTTGCATGCGTCAACAGCAGCTTTAACGTCGGAGTCCATGTTGCTCCAGTACACAAAACTTCTTAAACGCTTCAACCGGCCCCAACCGGAATACCCTTTGTGAACGTCTTTTAGAATCGTATTTGGAAGAGTGGAGGGGATGACTACCATTTCATTATACATCAATACGTCATCGATTGAGACACTTTTCGATACAGTCTGACTAGAGTTCTAAATTTTGTCTTTAGTTGTCGTGATGACGGCTTCTGTTATCGGCTTCTGTTTTGATTTCCTGTAGACTAGGCAGCTCAAGTATATTACATCATAACATTGTTTTATATTCTTCGTTACAACGGATCGAAGCGATCACCGATTCTTCAAAGGTTTTGTTTCTCATTTGCACTAGTCGGAACAATCCGCCCGCGTTCCCGATGCTTTTGGATAGAAGATATTTCAATTTGAAGTCGTAGTTTAACAGGATCGGGCCCCACCTAAGGATTCGATTTTCTGTATAGACAGCCAACCCCTTCTTATATCCAAAAATGGGGATCAAGTGCTCCTCATCAGTTTGCAAAGTGAAAAATCGGCCGTATAAATAGCGATGGAATTTTGTTACCACGAAAATGATTGTAAGTGTCTCTTCTACGATCTGGGAGTACTGTTTCTCCGCCGGGAAGAGTGATCATGATGCATGCGCGATCGGCTTTATCTTTCCGTTGGGTGTCTTGTCTAAAATGCAATCTCCCAGGCCATACGAGGTTGCGTCACTTGCTACTACTATATTTAACTTTGAGTCGTAATGCGTCAGAAAAAGATCAGATGTTAGAACTTCCTTAATTGTTTTCGAAAGATGTCTGGCACTCAGTTGGCCAATTACACGTTTGGTCTTTCTTCAATAATTGGTTCAAAGGTGCCCTTAAATTATGCATGTTCGCAACGAACACCTGATAGAAGATTGCCAAACCGAAGAAGCTTTGTAGTTCATATACATTAGTGGACGCTGGAATGTTCATAATAGCTGTGGCTCTTCCAGAGTCCGGTCTTCTGTCATGTTTATTTATGATGTGGCCAAGATATCCTATCTTGTCGAAGAAAAAATCACACTTTGCTTCTTTGATTTTGAAGCCAAATGCCTTTATTTGACTACCTTTTCCTAGGCCTGCTGAGAAAAACTTTGGAAAATTTTTCTTTAACAACTATTTTAGAATCTCGGTTTCTGTTGATGACCATACATTTATTTGGCAAAGCGTCCCACAATTTGAATTTTTTCCATCCAATCGGTACCGAATAAGTGTTTATTTTCAAAATCACTTTTAAACTTTTAGTTTTCCCGTTAAACGAGACATCTGTTGCAACCTCCCCTTCAAAGTTTATTCTCTTACCCGTCGGCGAGATATAATAATTGTTCTGTTCAATTTCTTAGACGTTTGAAAGTTTATGATTGTGAGATCTGAGCCTGAATCCAGCTGCATTTAATATCAGTGTTGCACATTTTTACAATGACGTATTTCCTTTTGTTTTCTTCATCTTTGGCGTCCGATTAAGTCTTCTAATTTTTGCTTTTAGTTTGAATTTTCGTTTGATATTTTCATCCCTTCTGACCCGTCTTATAGTAAGCGAAGCATTTCTTATTTATATATTGGTATTCATTGCTCAAATGTAATTCGCCGCCGCGATAACATTGTCTTGTGTGATTTTCTTCTGTTGTCTTTTTTTGTCGGTAAATGTTTGGCATTATATCTCGTTTTCTGTTGTAGCTTCCGAACATGATCGACTCCAAATTGCTCAATATTCTGTGAGTCGTCCCTCAGACTAACAAATCTTCAGTAAGTTTCTGCAATGTTAGGTCTGGCTCGTTTTCCAATTTTGATACTGCTCTTCTGTGGATTTCAGCATTTTCTGTTCAGAGCAGACCTTGGACGAAGATTAAGCATTGTAAATTGTCTGCAGTTAGACCAGACATCTTGAAATCATTGCAGAGTTTGTTCACACCCGATGCGAAATTTAAGTAATCTTCGTTGTCACTTTAGGTTAAATTTAGGCATTTCCACCTTTTATGAAACAGAGACTTCTTCGGACTGAATAGTTTTGTTAGTAGTTTCACAGCCTCGTTGAACGATAACCCTCCAGTTTTGCCCGGAGAGATAAAATCAACAAACATATTATGTTACACGGAACACAGTTTGATTAATAATAGACGTATTTTTTTAGAATCCACCCAATTACAACAATTTGTTTTAAACAGCTCTTCATAGCGCCGAAAATAAGCAGCAACAGGTTTATCCTCGTCTGTGGTATACGTGAATATTTCTACGGTGTTCTAAATTGAACTCTATGAGAAGGCTATATCACTGTACATGTGTCTTTACTAAGAGCTAGTAATATTCGTTTTTATGATTTTTGCTGTCATTCTTGTTTTTGTTCGAAAGCTTTTAATTACCGTCCTTCTGATAATTTTTTTAAAATTCATGATCAGTGTTTTGTTACCTCTCTTGCTGTTCAGCCTGCATTTTCATAAATTGTATCATGGCCATTTTGAAATCATCCATGCTTTATTTCTTTTTATTACACACAATTAATACACAGTTTGAGCGGTGAGAGTAAAAACAAAATACTGTCTGCTCAAAAGCGTTCAAGAAAAAGTTCAGAAACTTTATAAAATTTTCCTCGGCAGACAAAAAAATAAAATACGCATTTCTCTATTATTAAAAAAAAATCAGTCACAACCAACTGAAAAAAACAATGTTGTTGAGATAAAAAAAAAACGAACTACTCACAGAATCTGTTGAACCCTTACGCACATAAAAATTGTTTGTAAAATATTGTCACAAAAAAAGAAAATCTTTTCTTTTTAAATCTTTTAAACTGTAATTCCGACTGCTAATTACCAGATCACAATTTTTAATGGGGTTCATTCTCGCTATGTTATGATTTGCAATTTCTACTTTCGTCCAACGAAAATAATTTATTTTGGGGATTTTTCTCCGAATTTATACGTATAATTTTGTGGTTTGCTAAGCCACCGTTGTTTACGCTAAAAACAAACTCGTGTTTTGTCGGCAATTTCGTAGTACTACGTTTACAAAAAATTGTTTGGGATTTCCTATGTTTCCAAAATGTTGAGTTTCTCATAGGTAGGTTAATAAAACTTGTCAGCAACTTCCTGTGCTGATTTGGTAGTTTGTACTTCATGCATTAGGTACATCCACGTTCTCCAGTTATTTTGGTAACATGACGGTTTGGTTCTTCGCGTAAAATTGGTGTTCCTAGTCGTACGTAAGTGTTCCTTGTCGCCTGTGGCTTTCCTAAGTAGACGATTTTGTTCCCCGCGTAAGGAATTATTCCTCGTCGCCGGTTTGCTGTGGTTCCAATATTGGGTCACACAAATAAAGAAATTCAATCAACGGATTGCGGTGTAACACATATGTATTAAACAGGTGGTAACAATTTGTGCAGAATCAGAAAGGCTGATGTAGCGTGAGTGAATATATAATCAATATAAATTTCTTTATTCACCACAAGGCCTATACAAATAGGAGACAAAACAAAACGGACAAAATGTGGGTATCAGTCAATTCCGCATAAAGAGCGCTCGGTCCCCCAAGTCGAAATGTTAGATGGAAATTCAAAATAATTTCAAAATAATATCATAATCAATTATATTTCCTCCGAACGACTTCACCGCACACAAATTTCGGATATACGTGTGAATTACGACAATACTAAAGGGAACTTACCTTGGGCGTGTTCGTGCGTGTATATGTATGAGGAGCCTGTTAACCTACTGTTTAATGGATGGATGAATGAAAAACTCGGCATGCGACCCGTATGTTCAGCGGTCTATGTTATTAATAATCAAGTCCATGTAATAAAGTTCCTACTTTGTCTTGGGTAGCTTTCAACTTGTCCTTTCTCCTTCCAACTTTTATAATATTTTCGGATCCAAGTCACCGACGTCATTTGGGTAATTCTTCTTAACTACCTGGTGTTCTTGTTCTCTCACCTGTAAAAATGTCAAATGGGGCCTTTGAGGCTCAGGTTCATCATCCTTTGTCGCTGGCCTCGTTTTTACCTCTCTTTCAGCTCTCGAACCCTTTGTTATGCAGGCAGAGAACAATAACAGTTCCTTTTCATTTTCCTCTCTTTCCACTGCATTTGGTTTTCTTTTCTCGGCTAGATCCTTTTCAATTACTCCTTCTTCTCCCATTAGCTTTCCTTCCGTTCTGATTTCAGTTATATTCTCACTTCTCCCGCTGGCTTCATTCTTACATATACTTCTCTTTCTTTGTTTTCTTGTCTTAGCCTTAGGAGAACCAGTCTCCTCTTCCCCTATCTCCTTCTCATTTCCGGGATTTTTATCTTTCACTTCTCTATTACCTTCTTCCGTCTCGAACTTTGGTTCCTCAACATCCATGTCCGACCTCATATTTGTTTTACAGTCCTGTTGCAGATCATCTCTTTCCATACAATTCTTACAAATAGGTTTCCGACCTCTCATTATTATGTACAGTTTCTTTCTATTCTTTATTTACACCGTCTCTGGAATTTTTCCAGCTCTTCTTCCTCCAACTACACCGTTACTTCCACACCAAAACCCCCTCCCTCCTAAAAAAACAGAGTTTCCGTTTTCACTATGATAATCTTTGTGTATTTTCTTACTTTATTATATACTGATGCCACCACCCAAGCGGCTTTTATCATGGGTGGAATTGTCCCTATTTTTATCATTCTAACGCACTTTCTTAAATATTTCGGGAAAAGCATCCATCTATCAGTTTTGATCGACATCCTAACTAACTTCTTTGCATCCTCTTTTTCCTTAAAATAAACTCCAACGTACCAAACGGCATTCCCCGGGTCAGAAACTCCAACTTGTCCTATAAATCCACAAATATAAGCCTTATCTCATCTTCCGGCTAATCCACTTTGTTGGTTTTACGGTCGATGCATCGGAACAATATGCTCCCAGCATCGACTTCCTGAAATGGTACCTGAGAACCTCCATCACTACGTTAATTCCATCATCGTCTCTTACATATTCCTTTGCTCTTTCGATTTCAATATTTTCAAAGGTGATAGCCTCAATTTTTAAATCTTTCCTTTCCGCTACCACCGCGGCAAAGCTCTTCCCTTCAGTATTCAATGTCATACCGACATTCGATTCTATCGCAAGGAACAAGATCTTACCTAGTCATTCAGACACAACAAGAGACGCATAGACAAAATTCCAAATAAGATCAAAATAAATCCGCGATAAATTCACAATATTATCATTCAAATAGTCAATTCAACTACCACAATGGTACTGAACGAATATAACATCGATATCAAATATATACAATGTTCAGTCTCTTTATATACATGTCGGACGAGTTCATATTACAATCAGAGCAACACTTACCAAACACGCACGCACACTTCCGGTTTCAGTCCCATGTGTGCAATCTTAGTCAACTATCTTTTACAAGAGCCTCGGACCAACCAAAGATGGGTGAGTGCATTTCTTAGACGGAAACAGGAAGAAGCGAGTTATTATATATATATATATATATA
>JACXVO010041785.1:192401-202860 GCA_015501135.1 Hapalochlaena maculosa
TATATATATATATATATATGTAGCGAGCTGATCCCAGCTACGCTTTGTTTATTTTCTTATCCGCGCCTTTTCCTTTACCTTTACCCGTCGTTCTTTATAATTTCTTTCTTTCAAACCTTTCACTATTTCTACATCTTCGCATTAGTATGTATATATGTGTGTGTGTGAGAATGACTTTATAATAGACTACATAAACACGTATATCTATGTATACGTGAGCGTACGAACATGCAAATACACCTTTGCGTTTATGTATATGTATATGTATATGTATCTAGGACATTCTTATGCTTATATGTATATGTATGCGTCTATGTATATCCTTTTACTATGTGTGTCAGTGGGTTTCAATGTATTTATTATTTGGTCCGAACAACATTTTTATTCTGATAGGGAGTTTGTAAAAACGAAAACAATTATTTTGTTTTCTTATTATTATTTCATTGTTACATAAATCTACCAATTTCGCTTATACGTTTTTTTTTTTAAATATCCATATTTTCACATCTGAACCCATCTTTGTTCTTCGTATGTGGCCAATGTATTTTCAAACAAACGAACCGGTCAGAAGACTGTTTCTTTTAAAAAGTGTATCGATCGGTCCATTACGTATAACTGATGACATTTGTACCATTCGAATGCAAAACTGCCCGACGAATGGAAACGTGAAAATCTGAGTAACAGGTTTTGTATAATTTGGTGGAGGGGTGATTATAATAAAGCACACACACAGGCGGCAAACGCGCGTTACAATTCTATATATTGTATAATGAACACATTTTTTTGTTTTTTCTTGTGTATATTCCGCTTTTCTCACTGATTTTCTGCGTAATTAAGAAACACTTGTAACCTTATTTGCGTAATCAAATGCATTTCGATGACTCTGTAGATGTCTGTTTTTGTCATTATATTCATTTTATCTCGCTAGGATTCGATAGGGTTTTCTTTCACCGCTGTTATTAATTTTTCGAAATGTCTTACTGTCATACGTCTATATTTGTTGGTAGAGAACACCTGCCGGAAAGAATTCTTATATTTATTTCTGGTTCCAAGAGGTTTTTGTTTCAACATCTCCTGCAATAAAGCAGAAAGTAAGAAAATATTACCACTTCACAAAAATTTGCGTAACGCATAGCACTCTAAAGGTGTTTGATATCATTAGAATGGGCTGAGGTTTAGAAAGCGACATGCGTTTAACTAATACTTGTGCCCCCATAGACTCATGCCAATACATATATGCGCATGCATTAATCCACACTATTAGATGGCCGTTAATCTTTCTATGTTCACCAATCACTAGCCAGGATTTCTTTTTCATCTGCAACATGTCTAAAATTAACCTCAGTATTAATTAAATATTCTAAAATTTATATATGCATCGATGTGTTTACATATTTCTTTGGACACAGAAATGAATAGACATCTTTCTCCCTCACTCTCTTTTACTCTCTCTCTTTCTCTCTGCTTCTCTCACATGTTATTATGCATATATTTATCTTAATTTAATTATACGGTATTTTATGTGCTCTTCCACTTAGCCTGGAAATAATTTGCTCAGAAATTTAATATATTTCCTCGCCCCGCGCTCTGCTTCATAATATTTGTTTCAGTTTACCAATTAGCAATACTAATGGGGTGTTTGCTTAAGTTGAAAAGAAAATAAGTCATCCTTATTTATTTATTTATAGCTTTGTTTTACTACACTCCTTTGTATAATGATTTGTCGACGTTTTTCTTCTTCTGTAAATAATTTGCCGTATTACAGAAAACGCATAGAAGAGATCGGCAAAACAGGACATCACATTCCTAAGATAAATTTTTTTTCCTGTAAAAGTCGTCAATACAATCAGTTAGTTTTGGGAGGTTTCTTTTGCTTGTTTTGTCTTTATTTTTGCCAATTAAAATTTTTCTTATTGTTTTGTGTGGGATATGATTAGTTTTAAAAATTCAGTTGTCATTTTCATTGCATGGTTTTTCTGCAATATTGAACACATCACAATTTTTCTTCAGTATGTTTAGTTTTCTATTTTGTACTGAATTGCAAAATGTCTGCCAATTGAGAACTGCCCTAGCAGTGTTGTGCGTTGTTCATTACGCATTTTTGCAAATCGTAAGTATTAGTTATATATTTTTCGTAATCGTTCCCCAGACGACATTTTATTATAAAAATTGTTTCTTTTTTCAAACACCAGACTTATATTATTTCCATTTTTTAGACTTTTAGATTTGTAGAATAGTGTATTACTTGTACAGGTTCATTATTATATGCTAAAGATAATAGTTCAATACTTCATTTAGAAGAAAGTCAACTAATCCTGATTCCCTAGTTTGAGTGGCTGGTTTGTTTCAGTCTATGGCTGGTCCATTATTCTCAGAAGTCTAGGAAAGATATACTTCACTTTGATATATTTAAGCAGCAGGAATATATGTATAAATGTATGAATAACTCACAATAAATAGTTGATGTTACAAGGTTCTTTGATTAGTTTTGGCACTTTAATTTGTTGATGTAGCACGTTGTGAAAGACCGAGAGCAGGTAGAATAATCAGCACGTCGGGCAAAATACTTAGAAGCATCCCCCCCACACACACACACTTTTTCCGTTCTGATTTCAAATCCAGGTGAGGTCAACTTTGACTTTCATCCTTTCGGAGTCGATAATATAGAACACCAGTCGAGTATTGAGGGCGATATATTCGGCTCCCCTCTTCCTCACAAAAGATTCTATTATTGAACCCCACCAGCAATCGGGATCCTGTTGAAGGGGATATTATGATCTTAGTTACACTTCCCCATGGAAACCAAGTAAGTGACTTAATCAGTCGTATATCTAAATAAAAATAAAAATAATCCCATAGTGAATCAGTGTAAGAAAGTATAGTCTTTAACAAAAACCATTATAGCATGTTAACTATTTCCAAATTGTAAGTTTAATTTTGTGCACGAAAATGCTATTTGCACTAATTTCATGGTTTTAATCAATGTGTATTAGTACAAGCATTGAACAACCTTAGATCAAAATACTTGTGTATACCATTTATAACATATATACAAATATGGAATAACACGTCTCGTAGAAACTTTTCAATGAGGCTCGTGTGATAGATTTCAGACTGTTTATTAAAATGTTTATTCATATTTGAGCTCACTTCCAAATAACAGAACGAAATTGAGAAAGTGAAGGAAAAGTATGTTAATGTGTCTGTTGAAAAACTTTTACGATCTTTAAAACTGTATGAAATCAATATTGTCCTTTTTAGCTTTGCGATAATTGTAGGGATACTAATTTAGATATGTAATGTCCCATCAATATGACACGCAAAATTCCTAACTTTTCATTTATCCAGCTACGAAGGTGAGCTAATAATTGGGTTTAATACATTATATGCATTCACATATGTATACATTTATATGCACGTAAATATATAACACAAATATATATATATATATATATATATGCATAAACACGAACACACACACACATAAACGCACACACATACAAATACACACACACACTCACCCGCCCACACTCACACACACACACATATATATATATATATATACACCCATATGAATAACTGCATGTGTTCATGTATGCTGCAACGTATGTGCATATTTATTTACAAAAGACTCCATGTTATATTGCATGTATCTATGCATGTATGTGTGCAATATAGTTTATCATGTTCATTAAAATATCAACTCATTTTCGTATCTGGGTAAAAGCTTACAACATCGCATGTCATATTAATAAGAATCTGCTAAAGAAATTGAATGATCAGTCTTTAAAATAGCGCAGATTCTAACTGAGATATAACTGATTTACATTAATTAAGAAATACGCTACATGCATATCTGATCATTCTTATTTAGCAGGTTTCCATGATGATATATTACCTTAACAGCTTTTCATAACTAATGTGTTTATTCATGATAACCGAATGCATATAAATTAGATACTTTATATAAATGTGGCGTAATTTCTAGTTTACATCTTAGTAGAAACTTTATGCAGTTCTATTTGTTTGTTTGCTCTCAAGTAGCACTTAATTTAGTGATATTGACACCATAGCATTGAATAATACTGCTCAGATGTCGAAACCATAGTGATATCCGTTGGGCAGCTGATGATGGGGTGTGTTTGCTAGTTAGTGTGGTAGGTTGTTTGTGTGTCACATTTGAACGTAATTAAGTCTACATATTGTTTAAGTAATTGTGAAAATTTGTTTTTGTAAGAAGGTTGAGCATATATTCTTTGACTGAGGTAATTCGAGACAAAGAAAATTCACTGGGCAAAGAGGGACTCACAAAATCTATCGTTCTCAACCGGGCTCCATATAAGATTTTCTTAAAGTTTATATATACAGAATTAGTTATACTTCTACAACATACAATTTTTATTATAATACAATTCTAAATAATATTTAATTATAAAAAATATAGGAAGATTATATGAAACGAATGACTATGGACGTCCTTGAGAATCAAATAGGAATCAAAGAATTGTAATACACTGAGATGCTAAAAAGAGTGATTAAGCCTTTACGCGATATCCTTTTATTCTTATATTTGTTTCAGTCACTTAACTGCGGCCAGATTGGAACACCGCCTTTTAATTGGATAATCAAATTTTCTAAGAAACAATAAAAATCTATATTTTACTAAAGGTTTAAAATTTACACCCACCCTAGGTAGAGTTAACCCCAATGAAGTCAAAGAGGATATTGCAGAATTCTGTAGAAAACCTCAATTAGCATAGTTACTAAACAGCTAAAACAACGACGATGACTTACTAGTGAAAAACAAAAGTAAATATCGACCACCCAAAGGGAGGAATAGAAGACTAGTCGACTTCTGAAACCACATCCAGAATTTCCCTTACACTCTTCATAAACTAAGAATTGTACCAAACTTCAACCACTTCCAATGGAAGCGCCTTACTATAGTAACTAAAACATTATAAGAATCTGGCAAACAAAGAAGCAGATAGAGGTAGTTTTGAGTTCCTGATGGACATATAATATTATAAGAAGCTAGCATTAACCATACTAGAATTTGACTGCTCTAATGAAAAGGTTGCACGTCATAAGCAGCAAAAACCATTAAAAGATTTTGCATCTTTAATACTCAAACTTGGAAAATGCCCCCAAGAAAAATAAAATTATTACATCACAAACTTTGAATGCAAACCATACCTTTTTATAGCCTTCCCCAATTCCACGGGAGTGAAATAATCACCAATACCTGTATATCAAACCCAAATCTATACATTAGTGTTCCAACACCAGAAGCCGTGAAATTAAGACCGATTATAGCGATCTCGGCTTGATAAACACACCGAATAAGCAACTTTCTTGGCAGTCTATTGAAAGTTTTCCTCGAATACATTAAAATTTCCTTAGAGTTGATCTTTACATGCTAGAGCACCTACCAAAAACCACCAACGAAAAGGCACTACAAGCCTCCTACGAGGCCATCAAACCGTTACACCAACATTCTACATGACTATGGAATAGAGGCAATAAAATTCTGTTTAGAAAAATACCCTGAATTTCTCCCGAACTGCATAAACAAGGCTTTTGTAATTGAATCCCTGACGTTCTTCCTTCAAAATATTATTTACTATTCGAAGAAATATACTACCACCAAAAATGCGGTATTGCTATACGTACAAAAGCGAACCTAGTAATGGCATTTTAAATATACTCTGTATAAACGTTCGCTACAAATATTTGTACCACTCTTTCACCAGTATATAAGAGAAAACTAGAAAAGGTACTTAGACGACTGTTTCATCGTCTGGAGTGAATCCTTTGACAAACTTCTGGATTTCAAATATACACTGAACAATATAAATCCTAATATTCAATTTACGATGGAATATAACAGAGAACAACCCCCATTTCTGGATATTTTGATTATAAAAATATCCAACAACCAAATTTCAAACGACATATACCACAAGCAAATTAACTCAAAACAGTATTTCCTTTCCAGCTCATGCGATCCTTAAAATACCATCGCTAGTGAGCAGGTCGCAAAGAGTGTGACGAAAGGACTTTAGCGTATAAAGACACCCTGAAAGCAACAATCTGGGTATGTAAATAAGATAAATTTTGTGAAATTTAGTCCTGTACGTGTTTTTGAAATTTGGCTTTATGTCTTTTCCAAAATACAACTTTATCTGTTTCAACACACGAACTCACACTCAAAATCTTGCCAACCAAGTACTAAATCGTAATATTCAACTCAATATGGCAAAAAGAATCTTTTCAATTGCATCAGATACAACTACTCAGGACCTTTGCCTACAAGACTTCAAAATAACACACATTAAACGTCAATATTCAACCACACTTATAGACCGTGGGATCAAATGTGCCAGAAAATTGGACACAAGCGCATTAAGGACAAAAAACACAACACCACATCTCACGTGATATCATTCGCATGCTTATCTAATTGCAGCCTCTGAAACAATGAGGTATGCCGCACAGCCATACAAATTCTTTCTCTGCTCACACAAGCCCCGAAAATTAGCAACATTCTGATACACATAAACCCCTTAAATGCAAACAACAACCCAAATCACTTAAGAGATTCCTAACAAATGCAAAAGTTTATTCAACGCATACGCTATCAACAGCTAAAATCCGCGGATGACCTAATTATAATGCATGCCGGAACCAAACTGAAGGATCTCAATTCACAGTCCAGGAAGAGTAATTCCATATGCCCCTCCCAAAACTTGATTTATGTTCAAATCTGCTCAGGTTGTAACCACAATTACGTGAGCCAAACGAATCTTACTTTGAGACTCAGAAATATACTGCATAAAAGAACAGATTCGTTTACCTCAATAGAGGCAAAGAAGACTGAGCGAAGACATTGACAGATGGGCAAGAGATAAAACACCGGATTTTCCTATTTTTCCATTCAAACCACAACATAATATACAAACTTAACTACCTGCTCCCTATAAATAAATAAAATAACAACTAAAAATATGAACCTGAATTGTAACACTTTCACTCATTTTATTGGCCAAAATATTAATATATATACATATTTCTTTGTCTTATACAGTTTATAGTATATTACGTTATTTTGACCAAGTAAATTTCTTATTGTCCATAATAATTCAATAACGACAAAATGAGGAACTAATATTGCAAACTACACACAAACGAACAGATTAACATATTCCTTTCAACTGAGGCTTTTTGTACGTCTCAATTTCATTTTCTTTTTACTCAATTTTCCTAGATTACATCTATTTTTATTTCTTTCAAATTCCCTGTAGAAATTACTTGTCATAATGCTTAGAAGGTAATCATCCCCCTTACCACCGTTTACCTCATTTTAACTAACCTCTCCCGTCATTTGGACAACTCAAAAAATTAAAAATGGCGTTACTTCTTCTCTATTGAAAATTTAAGTTAAATGGAGAAAACCAGTTGGATATCATTACATTTTATCATCCATAAAATATGTATATACAATTTTTTATGCAAAGATATTAAATCTATACGAAAAGTATGCAATTCTCCATTCACTTTTTCTGTAAATCCATATAGATAGAACTAAAGTACTGCTTAAACAATTAGTTGAACAAAGATTTAGGTACAGTAAATCGGTTAGAAAGATTTAAGCAAATTCTAGGCGGTAAATCAAATATTTTGAATAAATTTGGTGTCATCCCCAGCTTACAACTGGCTAGATTACTGTAATTTGATATTTAAGCAATAAACAAATGAGTAATAAATATATTTACTGATTGACCCTCAAGGTTTTCACAATACTGGAATTCAATAAACAGGATGGCTGAAAAAAAATCAGCAAACCGATTAGAGGTAGACAATTATAAACCTGTATTTTAAAGTATGTAGTATATCTCTATAGTAAATAATAAATGATGAAATTTTTTCTTTGTTTCCCTAGTTGCAATCTTTAGATTGGTGATATGTTTATTGATACAGGTATAGAACGTTCACATCTTTGATAATATAATTCTAGTAATTGTCTAGATATAGTATTAATTTAGATTTTATTACTATAAGTAAGAAGGCCTGGCAAGGCAATAAATGATTATAAGGCATGGATTAAGGTTGAGGTAATTCAAATGTGTTGGTATGAGTTTATAATTATCACTAGTTTTTTGTTTGTTTACTTGTTTTTTTTTGTTAGGTAGATAGATAAAATGCTTCATGTATTTCATAACTAGTTTGTTTGTGGGGTGGGTAGGGTGTGAAGCTTATTATTATTTAGTTACTATGTATGGATGGAACAAATGAAGATGTATATTAGGTAAATCTAAACAACACTATAATTGTACTGTTGTTGAACATCGCTGGACGGAATGGTACTGACCAGGTGTCGAAACCACAATGATGTCTGTGGGCAACTGATGATGGAGGTGTGGATATGGGTGTATGGACCCGTTGTTGATCTGTTCGTTTTTAACTCCCTCGAAGCGTTGCACCAGCATGGCCACAGTGAAATGTCTGAAACAAGTGAATGAATATAACAGAAACAAGCAAATACGTAATACGTAAAATATCTACCATAATCTGGTCCACATCCGTGCAAAGAAATGATCAGTTAGCAATGTTAATCCTAGCGACAAATAAATATATTTTCAAGGGCCTGTACAACCATTCAAACAGCTCCTGTTCAATCAATTTCAAGGCAGAAATTTATATCAGGTCTACTCAACAAATCATTTGGCCATTATTCCTTGTTGTAGATTTATCGAACCTACACCCACATGATTATGAAGCGAGTGTCTTAGCTACGTGGTTCTCGACAATTCTTTTTACATATGGGACCTTTGATTACTATTTTATTCGGTTGCACCCATAGACATTCGATGTTTAAAAAACAGTTTTATAGAAACTAACTTTCCAAATTACTATTATATGTTTTACACTTATGGACGTTTAACTTCGTAAATCGTTACAGAGAACAACCTAGCTCTGTCTTGCAATACATATCAATATGAAACTTTTCAGAGTTCTCAAAATACCACTGTGGGGCATTAAACTACTATTTTGTTGCATGGATCTCCGAAAATCTTATATGAGCCCTGGTAGAGAACCAATGATTTATGTAGTCGGATACGGATTGATGAAATCGACCGTCGCAAAACCTTCAAAATATATATATATATAATTTGTAGCTATTGTAACTTTAATTTAATGCTGAAAATCTTGTGTATGTTATAATATACACAAAGAAACGAGATGGCTTTAACATGCATTGCTATAAGAGTAGAAACATTGGTGAGTAAATCTTTCCAAAATTTGGCAATTCTCTTGCGTTATTCAGTTTCTTCCAATAAAAAAGAGTTTCGGTCGTCGATTGAAAACAAATATATTTGCAAGCCGTTAACGGCTCCTTTAATACAGCCTCCTTTATGAGACAAGATGATAAGGGGTTGGAATATGTGACCCACTAACAAGGGTTAAATCAAATCAATATATTTGTTTTATCATAAGTTCTGTAGTAGCTTATTATTCTTTGATACACAGAATTACATAACTGGGTTGTCTGAGCGTGCATACGTGATGTTTCTATATAGTTCCGATGGGTATATGTGTATCCGTGTCTGTATGTGTCTGTGTGTGCGCGCGAATGTGCTCGTGCGTATGTGCGTGAATACAGATATTACTCAGAAACAAATATACAATTTAAAAGACACGAGGCTTTTTATCTCTCTTTTTCGACTCAGATTACGGCGATAAACAATAGCGTTTATCATATTTTTTCTCTCACTTTTTTCTACTGTGTATCTACATTACTCTTTCTCTCTCTCCCACGCACACACACACACGCACGTACACATACACACACATATATATATATAGGTGTGTATATATGTTTGTCTGATATATGTATGTATATGTACGTATGTATGCATATGTATTTATATATGTATGCATGCATGTATGTATGCATCCACGTATATGTGAATATATATATATATATATATATATATATATATATATATATATATATATATATATATATATATATATATGCTTTTATTCTACGTATCTATATTAGCATGTATGTACGTAATAGGAGTGAGGCAGAGTGAGAGAGAAGGAGAGATTGAAAGAGTGTGTATATGTGTTTTCGTCATACAGAGTTGACGGAAATGTTCGCAGCCTTTTGATTAGTTTGAAGGAACTTTCCAGTGCATCGTCTGGTATTCTTTCTTTTTTTTATCCAGGACATATTATCTTAATTGGATTCTATATTTGAGCAGTTGTTATGTTTACCCGAAGGGAGGGAAAACTTTTCTTTAAATATACTTATTTTGTTTTACGCATTTCACTTTTATCATTAAATTGCCTGGGTAAAATTTTCCCCTCTCTTTTTCTTAGTTATTTTCCGTGAGATATCTTATTTAACACTATTATTATTATTATTATTATTATTATTATTATTATTATT
>JACXVO010041890.1:591086-604859 GCA_015501135.1 Hapalochlaena maculosa
CTGCACCTATGTGTATTTTTAAGTATTTATTTGTCTATTCTGTCCATTTCCATCACCTGCTATTTCTGGAAATGTTGTGGGACTGAAATCCTCAGGCCCTTCATCCAAAAGGTCCTATGAAAAGTAACCATCATTACTCTTTCCTTATTTGTTTATATTGTTGTTATTAAAGCATAAATAATATTTCTTTATAAAATATAATCATTTATTTATATCCATTATATAAATATCATTTCTATTTACATGGACTTTATTTTCAGTTTTTGAAAATTCTCATAAATTTCTATACTTTTTAAAAAAATTTTGTAGAATAAGTTTTATTTAGAATTGTCGTGAATTTGTATGTTTTCTTTTATAAACTTTACCCTCCATTTCCCAATGGAGATTCTTTACAAAATATCCAAATACAGTTTAAGTGATTGCAACAATAATAGATTTAAGATAGTGATAAAGTAATAAAGTTACTTTTAAATTTGAAAATTGGGTTTAATTGAAAAGTTATTAAACCAGCTGCTTTGGCATAGAATTTTAAGTAACTAAGCACACCTACTCACACACACACACACACACACACTACACTTAGTGCATGTTACTGGGGTATTGTTTTGTATTTTGATGCTGTTGCTGATCAATGCCTTGATTTTTCAATATGGGGTTTAGTGCAGTCGGAGGATTTATTGATAAGGAATTTCTCTACAGCTAAAGGCTGCATCTATCTCGCATATGGCTCCACAGATGCTACAGTGTGTGATGATGGCCACAGCCTGGTTCTTGGTTTCATCTGACTGGTGAACCCCTGGAGGTAAGGGTGGGACTGATGTCTATGAAGCCTGAAACAATGGAGAGTGAAGAAGCAAACAGATCAAATGGGCTTGAAGGCATGAGAGCAGGGTAGATGACATGCCATAAGACGGGTGGGTTAAAACACAGGAGGTGGCATTGGCATATCATTGTTAAAACCCTTGGAACCACATCATATATTATCCCAAGGGAATGCAAATGCCAACCATGATCTAAAATAGAAAGGCAGAATTCTTGGCAAGTTGAACCCTGGACACAGGAAGGGCACCTGATTGTTGATATCACATCAATATAATTTATCTGAAAAACTCCAACATATTCTCTTACAGCTGTTTCAATTAAGTCTAAAAGATTAAAAATCAGAGAATGTGATGTAAGTAATAAAGTTTGGCTGGACAATCCTGTCTTAATTTATTCAAAAGTAAACCACTTTAAATTGAACTCAGAAAGCTATAAGTTGCTGCATGTAAAAGTGACTAAGCATACATGTGTCAAAAGTTCAATGAAAAAGTTGCTTTTCAATATTTATGTTCAATTTATTGCTTTGTGTGTATTATTTTTGAGATACTCCAAAAAAGAATTCATGTTTTCTTGAAAGTTTATATAAGATTATTCCAACGTCAGCTATACTCCGTAATTTTCTATCTTGTGTGGGTCATTATGCCATTACTAAGCACACACATTGGTTCTGTTTCATTGCTTTGTTATTTAATATCGATTGGCCAGCTGTTCAATCAATTAACTAATTGTTTGATTTACTTTGTTGGTTTGCCTGTCAGTTAGGTTTGTCGCAGTCTTTTCATCGTTTCAAAAGCTGACCTAGAGTAAAGCAGGCATGTCATTGATAATGTTCTTAATGGCAATGAAAGGACTGTGACAAATCTAATTGATGCATTGATTAAACCAGTAATCAGAATTATTTTGTTAAATGGTGAACCAATTGACAAATGAGATAAAGAGGTGAGAAAAAATAACCAGTGCATGTTTGTTGACATAACAACCTTCTCGTAATACAGCAGAATCCGTTTCAACACATGTTCACACCAAGGATTTCACAAACCAAATACAGAAACAAAATACCCTGAATTAAATAAACATCTCAAGAAATAGTTATTACAATTTAAGTCATTCCCCTAAATTTTACTGCTACTCAAATTCCTTGGTTGTAGAGGTGGAGATTTAATTTTTTATTGAACTAAGTACCCCTAAATACCCAAGTGTAACTTGTTTAAATTCCTGTTTAATTTTCAATTAATCCTTTTCTTTATTTATTCTCTCTTCAAAATAGGTTGTAATTCCTCTCATTTTAGAGTTCTTTTTTTTTTAATATTTGTTTTTCAGATGAACTTTGGAAGCAAAGCCTCCCACCTGAATACTTTGATCTTCTCCAAAGTTCACATGTTGCAACTAATTCCAGTGAGCAACAACCAACGCTTCCCCCAACATCTCAGCCATTAATGTTACCCCTTGTTGGAGATCAGTCGTTGTCATCACCATCTTTACCTCCAGAAAATTCTGTTTCCGATAACAAAAAGGATGACCTATCATCTCATCCTCCTCCATTGCCATCAGATAATTTTGACACACCATTAGTAGAAACCACCACTACTACTACTGTTTCCCATACTGTTCCTACCAGTTCTTCTGTTAATTCCTCTGAGCCTGAGAATATGCAGAGGCGCTCATCTCTACCTTCCTTACCTCAACGTTTGCTCGGGCCCAAGCCATTTGCGCCTTATGAGGGCCCACCAGCTTCTTCAAACAGGGAGGTCCCTGTAGAAACATTGTTGCCTAAAAGCGACACCAAATCGTTCTCTAGTATCAGTAGGTCTTTGGTATCTCAGTCTACATCGTCTCGTTCTATGCAGGCTTCAGATTTTAATACACCAACCCCTTGGGGTACAGGTATGCATAAGTATTGATTCACATCATTGCCTGAAAATTGCCTTGCATTTAAATTAAACATAGAACTTTACTTTTCATCTACCTTTCAAGAACAATTTAGTTTTGTTGCAACTTTAAGTAACTGCTTTCTATTTATTTTCCATGCTGCAATTTAAATATAAATTTGAAACTGCTTCGGAATGCTATTCTTTCTTTTAAACATTCACATCAGAGTTTATTGAACCCAGTTGAAGTCCTCTGGTGTTAAGATTCATATTCTTTAGAAAAATATTACCATATTCTTAAAGAACGTCTTTTAATAATTATAGTAATTATGGTATGGGAGCAAATAATGGTGAGATATACATTTAAAAAAATCTCTGGTTTTCCTTAGGTAGAGAAGTTTGACCATCTTTTAGGGACCACATTTCTCTGAACTAAACATTCCTAACTCCCTTACTCACTCATATAAAATTCGATTTTGTTTGGTCTCATTTGCGTGCAACATATAACTAGTTGGCTGTCTGAAGTTTGTATTTTTTTTGTTTTAGTTTTGGTATTCCTGTACTTGTTTCAGTTCTTTGACTGTGCACATGCTGGAGCACTACCGTTATATATATTTTTTCTTAAGTTGTAGGATTTGTATTGGCTAGTCACCTGATTTCCATGGCATATTAATTACCAAGATCACAATGTTAATTTATCGACCTCCCACCCCACAAGAGGATTAAAAGATGAAGTTGACCTTGGTGGAATTCAAACTCAGAACATGGACATATGAAATGCTGCTAAGCATATTTCTCAGCAGGCTAACTGTTCTGCCAGCTCATCTTTGTGATGATGATAGTAATGTTTCCAATTTTTGCCACAAGGCCAGCAAGTTTGGGGAAGAGAATGAGTCGATTTGATTGACCCTAGTACCCTAGTAAAGTGGTACTTTATTTATCCCCCCCCCTGAAAAGATGAAAGGCAAAGTAGACCTCGGCAGAATTTGAACTCAGAATATGATGGCAAACGAAATACTGCTAAACCTATCACCTAACCTACTACCAATTCTGTCAGTCCATTGCCTTTATAATAATTATAATAATAATGATAATAATAAAGGTTAAAGGTTGTTTGACTCAACAGACAGCAAAAGTCTTTGATTTTCACGATATCTTCAACCTGCGATATCACAATATTGGATACTGTGCAACACTTTTAATAATAATAATAATAATAATAATCCTTCCAACTAAAGGCACAGGCCTGAAATTTTGGGAGACAGTTAGTCTATTTAGATCAACCCCAGTATGTAACTGGTACCTAATTTATCGACCCCTGCCCCTTAAAAAGGGGCATGAGAAACAAAGTTGACCTTAGCGGATATTGGAACTTGGAATGTAGCGACAGGCAAGATACTACTAAGCATTTCCTCCAGTATGCTAACCGTTCTGCTAGCTTGCCACCTGTGGTAGTAGTAGTAATAATAATAATAATAACAATAATAATAGATGCAAATTACCTGTTGGATAATTATTGGTATTTCCTGGTACTACTTCTGTTTGCCTGCATTGCTAATGTTTGATTGATGGAAGCACCAAATGCTTTTTAGCTTACTGACGTATGCAATGGCTTTGTCTTTTATTGCTACTAAAAATCCATTAATATTTAATCATGCTTGAAACTATCTTACGGCTAATTAAAGAATGTAATTCAATTCCATACCATTTAGTGTTAAAAAAAACCTAAAACAAACCAAAACAATTAGCTGCTTCAGGAGCAGATATATATCTCAATTTGTTGTTTATTACACTTGTTATTGCTGTTGGTGTTTTTCATATCAATCTGATATCAGCCTGGCAATATTTCTTAACACCTTTTTAAGCCAAGTGAGAATAAGGAAATAAGCATCGATATACAATGAGGAAGAACTGCTTGTGTGTTTGTGTGTGTGTAGAATCTGGTTCCTCTACATTTTATCTCAAATTCAAGGTAACTGTAAAGATATCCTAAGCATAAATTAAGCAGTTTTTCAATGTTTAAATTAAAAGATTTATATTAGGTTTTTACTAATATTTCATCCAGTGTCAACCACACAATTGAGCTAACCTGGAGGAAGAACTGTGTGTATGTGTGTGTGTTTGTTAGTGGAATCAGATTCCTCTACAGTTTTTCTCAAATTGAAAATAACTATAAAGATGTCCTAAGCAGTTTTTTCAATGTTTAAAAACTTATAACGACCTTCTGGTGATGTACCATGGGTCCTTATGACAAATCACCATGTGGTTGCTATTTAAATGAAGAAATTATAATAGATGATTATATCAGTGCCAACAATATGAATAAAGAAAGAGACACAACCGATACATTAACAAGAGAGAGATTTATTTAATGCATTAAGGAAATAGAAAGATTATTAGGCTAGCTGTGTTATTGATTAGTGTTTGTATTATATTAAAGGTGTTTGGATGTAGGCATGTTACAGTAGGTAATGAGAGTGAAAAAGTTCTAATTAAGGAATAAATTTCGTAGAGAGAAGGGAGAGAGAGTGTGTGTGTGTGTGTGTGTGTGTGTAGATAGCTGTTCATAATATGCGTTCATTTTTGGAGATGTACAAATTGTGTTGCACCGGTTGCAGGGGCTTCAGACATGTAGTTGAAGTTGCAGATTTATTGATGGTTTGTTGCGGTCTGATATCACTTGCAGTTGTGACATTAATGTTGAGTCATAGAGGACTTACTGTGTAAGCTTGGATAGTTTGACAGCAAATTAAAGTAGCTTGGCTTGTGTAGATTATGTTGGTGACGAAAGATGTTGTTGTAGTTGATGACCACATTGGTAGAACTTGTATGATGTAGTAGGAGTTTGTTGAAATTCTCTGTAACTGCTGTTGATGTCGCTGGCTGGACAGTGGTGAAGAATTTATCTCTGTAATATTAGCATGTTACTATTCATGTTGATAGGTCAGTGGCAAAAGTGCCAAAGACCTGTGTGGTCCGTGGCAAAAAGTGCCAAAGACCTGTGTGGTCCGTGGCAAAAAGTGCCAAAGACCTGTGTGGTCAGTGGCAAAAGCGAAAAGACGTTGAAGTATAAAAACTTTGGCTTTTTATTGAAGTATATAGGCTCAGGATGTTATGTTTTTGGAGTGTTTGCTAATTGGCCGAGATAGACAGCTGTCATCTCGGTCAATCGCCATGAAGGATTTTTGCCACGCTAGATATTGAAACAGTGCCTGCTATGTCTGTATGTTTGCTACATCCGTGTATATAATGTATGTGGGAGACTTTGGTTGTGTGTGTATGTGTGGGAGATAAATGTTAGTGATATTAATTTGCTACAAACTTTTACATCAGGTTTTTCCTAATATTTCATCTGAAATCAACCAGGATTGAGCTAGCCTGTACGTAGACATTTCAGCTTAGCAGTATTTTGTCTCTCCACATATAGTCACTTTCTAGTATTTTGAGAGTATACTTTAGTACCCTGACATTCCCCTCTTTATTACTCTTCCATCAGCTCCTCCACATACCTATTCCTCCTCTACAGCAAAACACCTGTGCTTCTCACTCCATGTCTGACATAACTTGCAACTTTTGTATGGTGTTAGGAAGGGCATCCAACTGTGGAGACTCTGCCTGACCAGACTGGAACATGGTGTTGCCACTGGTTCACCAGACCTCAGTCAAATCTCATCCAACCCATGCCAGCATGGAAAACGGACTTTAAGCAATGAGGATAATGTTACGATTGAAACCACCCACCTTATCCCTTTCCCTCTGGTCCACTGTCTCTATCCGCTCTACTGCTGACCTCCCCCTGTTTCTTCAGGGATTGCTCTCACCACTATCTTTATCCTCTTTCCTGATACACTCACCCACCTCTCGATTTAAAGTGGGGCAGCCATGCATTGCCTCAACAGCAACACACCTGTCCTTGTCCCCCTATCATACTTTAGCATAAAGCCACCTCTTCATCTCATCCACTCGGTCGAGGGTATTTTTATTTCCCTTTTCCCTGTCTTTGTTTTGTCTTACTAGTTACTTGGCGACCTCACCGGTGTTGGTACCAGGGACAGATTCACCCATTCACGGCTAAGCGGTTGGTGTCATGGAAGAGTATCCAGCCACGGAACCTACAACAAAGTAGACTTAGGGACCTGATGCAATTCTGCATCTCGTTCGATCCTATCTACCCATCCAATCCATGTCAGCATGGAAAACGCACTTTAATGGATGATAAATGTATCTCGGACTCCATTATTCAATGTGTCCAGTTTGTTTTTTCCAAAAACTGTTGGGCTTGGTTTTAAGGAGATTTAGTTACTATTTCTAGCAGGCTTGCTAACTACATAGGGATTTCTTTGTTGGTTAATATATTAAGCTTGTTTGTTGCTGTGAATGTGAAATGTTTTATTTTATTGGACTAAAGAATAAAATTGCATCTGTTGGGAAAATTCTCTGATAAGCCAGGCAGGTTTTTGTGATCAGAAAACTGACATAGGGTTGTTTTTAATGATCTTATCTGGCTATTATCAATCCACCTGTTGAGTTGATCCTGGTTTTACAGGATTTTTTTTCTTTCTTGTTTGCAACGAACAGTTATCATCACCATTTAGCATCTGTTGTCCATGCAGGCATGGGTTAGACGTTTTTGACTGGGACTGGCTGGTTGGCCACACCAAACTCCTGCCTGGTCTGGTTTGGTTTCTATGGCTGGATGCCCTTCATAACACCAACCACTCTGAGAGTGAGGGGATGATTTTACGTGCCACCCACACTTGTGCCATTTGCATAACACAGGATTTTGGTGATTTTACGTGCTACCAACACAGATGCTAATTGCATGGCGATAACGACCACTTCAACCATGCTTGGTGATTTTATGTGGCACCAACACACACAGGCACCACTTACTTGGCACTAACGACTGCCTCAAACAGGTTTGGTGATTATTATTTGCCATTGATTCAGGAGTCATTCCCTTGGCCACAGGACTGCCTCAACCGCAATTTTTACCACCAATGGGTGTTCCTATATGATACCAAGAGAATCAGCACAAAAGCGTGTCTTGAAGGGTGCTTGTCTACTTACAGCGGTGGAAATGCTACATCAAGCTCAATGTCAATACTTTGTAAATGATTTGTCTTTACAAAAGAAAAAGAAAAAAACACTAAGTGATATGCAAAAATGGCTTGTAGAATAACTTCTGATAATTTTTTAATTGAAACTACATTGTACTCTCCAATCCACTGTTTGTATTCTCCCCTATTCTCACCTTCTTGAACACAGAGTTTGCTCTGGCACACCATCACTGCCATTTTTTTTTATTTCCCTGCCAGCTACTCCCACCAAGTTTTATGTAATGTGATGAGTATCCATATATCTTCTCTATAACAAGGCACCTGTGCTTGTAGCCTCTAATACCTGACATTAGGCCCCCTCCACCCCTCAAATACACTTCACCTTGCTTAATTGAGATGGGGCTTTTTCCTGTTCTTTTCTTGTCTTGCAAGTTACTTAGTGACCTCACTAGTACAGGTGGCATGGAAAAAGCACCCATTACACACTGTAACATGGTTGGTGTTAGGAAAGACATCCGACCTTGGGAACCATGTCGGTGCTGACACTGGAGCTTGGTGCAGCCCTAGAGCTCCCTCATTCTGGTCAAACTGTTCAGTTCATTCCAGTATAGAAAATGGATGTTAGATAATGTTGATATTATTTTATATTATTTAGATGAATGAAGATTAACTTAAATTAATTCTGTAAACAGGGGGAAAAAAAATAAAAAAAAATCTTGCCCTCCATTCCTTTCTGATATGATTGACAAAACTTTAGCTGTCTTCTAATATATTTTCTCTAAGAATATATTAGACTTTAAAATATCTCCTAGAGAGAAAATTAAGCTCTGACAAATGAAGAATTCGGTTTTTCCATTTATTCTAATTCCTCCACAGAATGAATTCATAAGCCCTTTTGTTACGTTGGGTCCAGCTAATGCTCCATGCTCGTTTTCGTATTTCTTACTTCTGCTAAAATAGATTTCTGTCTACATTTTGTATTTGTTAAATAATTCTTCTTGACTGAGCAACCTATTAATATTGTTATTCATACAATGCTAAAACCTTTTTTAAAAGTTGCCTAACGATGTTTTGTAATTAATTACTTAAAGATACTATTAAATCTTGGAATGGCTCTTATGCCAGTAGTAAGCAACACATACACTGGTCCTGTTCTATATTGTTCCCCCTTTTTTTTTTCTTTTCTTATATGTAAAATATTTTGTTGAAATGTTTCATTTTCTTTGTGTTTTCAAATAATTTCATTGCACCTTTGCTATCTCTTCAGTGATAGATATTGCAAAAGTGCAAACAAACAACATGAAACATTTATGTTTCAATGAAATATTTTACATATAAGAAAAAAAAAGTGGAACAATATAGAAGAGAACCAGTGCGTGTGTTTCTTACAACTTGCATAAGAGCCATTCCAAGGTTTAAAAGTATTTCTTTCAACATGCGAGTTCATATCCGGAATCTTGCAAACCAAATACTTATAGAAACTAAAAGATGTTTATTTCTTTATTGTCTGCAAGGGGTTAAACCTAGAGAGAACAAACAAACACAAAGGGGAGTGGGGTCCTGTCAATTAGATCAACACCAGTATGCAACTGGTACTTAATTTATCGACCCTGAAAGGATGAAAGGCAAAGTCAACTTCAGTGGAATTTGAACTTTTAACGTAACAGCAGATGAAATACTGTTGAACATTTTATCTGGTGTGCTAAGGTTTGTTATTTCTTTATTATCCACAAGGGGCTAAACATAGACTGGACAAATGAAGACAGAGTAGGGGGAAGGTGACCAGTTGATTAGATCAACACCAGTATGCAACTGGATTTTAATTTATTGACCCCGAAATGATGAAAGGCAAAATTGACCTCGGCAGAATTTGAACTCAGAGCATAAAGACAGACGAAAAACTGCTAAGCATTTCACCCGACATACTAACGATTTTGCCACCTTACCACCTTAATTAACTAATAGATATTGTTCTAATGTTGATATTTGTCAATATCAAATCGTGCTGTTACTTTCAGTAATAATGTTTCCGCCTAATCATATTCTACCAATTCAAAGCTGTTGAATTCAGATGCAGTCTTATAAATATTCATTTCTTTACTATCCACAAGGGGCTATACATAGAAAGGACAAACAAGATAGGAAAGTGAGATAAAATTGTGGCGGAAGAGTACAGCAGGGTTCGCCACCACTCCCTACCGGAGCCGCGTGGAGCTACGGTGCTTTTTTGCTCAATAAATACACACAATGCCTGATCTGGGAATCGAAACCGTGATCCAACGACCGCAAGTCCGCTACCCTAACCACTGGGCCATTGCACTTCCAGTTATAAATATTAAGGGCATTGTGCCCTTCCCTACCTCTTTCATTCAAACCTTACATAGCACAGTCAGAACCAGAATAATAAGTATCTCTTTTCCAGATTTCCCACATATGTGTGCACACACGTTTCAGTTGTCTCTACACATACACATGCATCCATCTGAGGGAGAAGGGGGAGAGGAGGGAGAGGTCACCTTAGTATGATGCCATGTAAAAGCACACTTTGTAAGGTGGTTGGTGTTAGAAAGGGCATCTCACTGCAGAAACCATACCAAATCAGACTAGAGTCTGTTGCAGCTCTGCTCAAACTGTGCAAACCACACCAACATGAACAATGTAGAATAAACAGTGATGATGATGATGATAGAAATAGCCAGTTGTTAGAACTCAATATATCTATGCTTTTGAGTAGAGTATTGAGGGAGTACAGAGTACAGTATTAATCAATGAATAACAAGGGAACAGGAGTTAGGTTAGCAACTTTATTTACTTACATTTGTTCCTGCTATAAGAGCTGGGTGCTTCTGTAGCTTAGCTTCCTCAGAGGCATCTTAACATATCCTAGGAAGCCATAGCTCTAAGCTAATGGAGATGTCTATGTAACTCTGCTTGTCCCCGCAACACATACGGTGGTCTTCTTCCAGTTTCCACCTACTAAATATACTTGTGAGGCTTTGGTCAGCTCAAGCCCAAGTTGAAGACACTTTCCCGAAGTGCCATGTAGTGAAACTGAACCCAGAACCATGTGGTTAGTAAGCAAGCTACTTACCATGCAGCCACACACACACACACTTGATCATATTTTATTCCCTCAACATTTAGATGAATCGACTCTGTTATGATAAAACACCATGGGAGTAGTTTTGTTTTTCCTGATGTTATTTTGTTGGGATCTTTCATCTCCGCCACACACACGTGATGCAGGTCATTGTTTTGAGTTCGTTTTTTTTTTAATGCACAACATTATTTGCATCATCATCATTATTATTGCTCTGCTGCTAGAAACTTGATAGTTCTGTGTGGTGCATTTTTTTTCTTCCTTTTCTTTCATTTTTTTTTTTTTTGCTCTGCTTTGCCTCTGTCCACACTGCACATTTCATTTGCAGCTTCATCTCATCGAAACCACTTTCGAATTGGTGTCATCTTTCATCATCATAGAAACATGTCGACTAATGCAATTTGTGTTTGCCTTAACCGTTGTAGCTTCAATCATCGGTGTTGCCAGCTTTGTAGATATATCGAGCCCCTATCTCTGCTGGTGCCTGGTTGAACAACTGCTCGCGACACAATCTAACTAAACCCGCTCCGTCTCTTTGCTCCCATTGTCTAATTCTGACTCTTTGCCTTTTTCAGCATCATCTGACTCCAAACTTAAACGATCACCTCGTGGACGAGCTCGTTATCTTACGATTTCAAGCAGTGAACCAATTAAGCTGGAACATGCTCTTGAACAGAAATCTTCCTTTAATTCACCGGCTGGGGACCTCATCAACTCCTCTCTGGTGAGTTGGTTCTTTGGTTTCCTTTCATCATTTAGATTCCTAGTTTATCTTTCGCTTGTTTCAGTCCTTGCACTGTGGCCATGGCCATCACCTTGAAAGGTTTTAATCTAACAAACCAACTCCAGGACCTGTGTTTTGTTTTGTCCACCACAATCTCTTGACAATGGGTGTTGAGTTTTTTTATTTTTTTGGTATCCCTATAACTTAGCTCTTCAACAAAAGAGAATGATAAAATAAGTACCAGATTTTTAAAAATCCTAAAGCAGCGATCCTACTAGGGTTGGTTTGACGAACTCTTGCAGGGCATTACTCCAGCTTGGCCACAGCTTAATAACTCAAACAAACAAAAGATATAAAAGATAGATATTTCTTTGCAATTAAGTTTTTGTTTCTTTCCGTTTGCTTAATTTAGAAATTCTAGAATGTTCTCTTCTTGGTGGGAGGCTTTTGTAACTAGAGGGCATGCTATGACCCTTCACCACCATCACCATTCCTTTCCAACCGGTGTTATCATGTTGCTCCCCTACAACAAAACCCCTATTCCTGTCTCTCTATTGCCCCCTGGATTGAAACCACTTTGCTCAGTTCTACTCCCCCTCCCACAGTTAAGGTGGGCATATTATCTTGTGAGTTACTCGGTGAGCCCCTCCCCCTTCCCATTGGGGTCGGTACCACATATATAAAAGTTCCCGGTCCACTCGGCAAAGTGCATAGAGCTAGGGAGGTTATCTAGCTATAGAAACCATGTCAAAGCATCCATTCGAGGTCAATGCACTCTCCTGGCTTGCCAGCTTCCGTTGAGTCGCCAACCCGGCATGGAGAATGGACATTAAATGGCAATGGTTACGATTCCATGCCTGGTTCACACTAAACATTTCAACAATGCTAACCACATATTCTAATCATGAAAAAAACACTGAGCACGTGAGTGGCGGCTGAAAGGGTCGTCTTTTTCCTGGAGAACTGGTGAAATCTGTTGTGGTATTTAGGTTTCTCTTTGGTCTTCTTAGGGTAACTACGATTCCCTACATGATCTCCTTACAGATTTGTTCCTTTATTCATGGAGATCAAATATTATGCTTTTCATTAGTTTTTTTTTGTAATTATTTAAAATTATAATTGTCTTTAATGGCACAACAATGCAAAACTGACTATAACAACTGTTGTGATTTAGTTATTCATAACCTGATGTTGTTATAATACTTCAGAATATAAAAGTTCCTTCTTCAGATATTGCTAGGAGTTAATATTGTATTTGAGTTACCACTACCATCTATTTTTCCTGATTAATGTGCAAATGAATTCACATTTCTGTCTTTCTTTTCACGTCTTTGATGCAGATAAACAACATGCCTGATATCATACAGAGTTCAACTCTGGATGGTTTTGATGAACTCACTATTGACCGAGAAGTAGGTCTCTCATTTTGAACCTCATTGTTGTTTTTATGTTTGTTTGTTTTTGTTTTTTTGATTTTTAATGAAAAAAACTAACTACAGGTGAGGCTGGGCAGGTGAAAAGCTTATTTCCCAGCCATGGAATCTCTGGTTTCAGTCCTACTATGATGGCACTGGGTGAGTGTCTTCTACTGTCATTGGTTCAGGTTCAGGGATTGAAAGTGCAGCTCCTTAAATTTGGGGCTGGGGACAAAGAAAATACGTTGAAAATCCTCCTGAAAAAACTTCTTTGCCAAAACGAACGAGCATAAGAAACACTTTTGAACTAATTTGGAACATTGCTTTTCCATGTTGCATCCTTGAACTGAACACAGTATCAAGGGATTAGTAGCCTGAGCTCTTAACTGCACTCTTAACCAGTGGTTAAGAGCGCATGCTACTAGCCCCTAGATATTGAGTTCAATTCCAGGCTGCAATGTGAATAAACAATTAATTATAACGATAGTAATAATAATATCAGGAATGAGAACCCAGGTTTGAAATTCCACCAAAACGCCTGACAAAGGCTGGGGAATAACAACAGCCAAAACATAGGTGATCGTGTGTGTGTGTGTGTGTGTGTGTGTGTGTGTCACCAACCACTGGTGCTACACACGTGGTACCAGTGTCAGTGGCACATGAATACACCAAACCCTTGTGCCATGTAAGTGGCACATGTGTACGTGGCATGTAAAAACACTCACACTCTTTGAGTGTATGTATGTATGTATGTGTGTGTGTGTGTGTATATATATATATATAT
>JACXVO010042049.1:1920477-1933868 GCA_015501135.1 Hapalochlaena maculosa
ATATTCCGCCGAGATAGATTTTATCTTTCATTCATTCGGGGGGGGGGCGATTAATTAATTACCAATTGCGTACTGGAGATGATTTAATCGGCTGCCCCCTCCCCTAAACTTTCTGGCCTGGTTCCTATTGTAGAAAATATATAGAATTGACATGTCTAAAATAATAAATCGTAATCTAAATTGGTTTCACTATGTAAATTCCTGATATATTCAAACGTCAATTCTGCTAATTTCAGAGATGAAAATCGATTTTACCTCCGAATGTGTAAAATAACTCTGATTCGTAATGCATATACATATATTACATATAAATTTCTTCATAATTTAACACATGAAATTTTTTCACCATGACTTCGTGTCAGAATTGTATCATATTTCATTTAAGATGATAATGAAATATACTAATTCAACAATAAAAAATTGTCCCGTCTTTTATAGTATCATGTGAGCAAACGTAAAAATACAACTTGATTTTCTCCAATAAATTTATAAGGCATTAAATATTTCTTTCGCCATTCACTATAACTTGTTAATTAACAACTGCCATTATTATATCTCTCTCGCTGTTCTCTTCCCATTTATTTATATGCTTCATTTTTCATGTTTCAGTTTTACACCCGTTATTTTGTCGACTAGAAACAAGATATAATTTTCTGTCTCTCAAACGAAAGAACAAACTTCTTGAATTTAACCTTTATTAATTATAGGTGCAGGAGGGGCTGTGTGGTAAGCAGCTTGCTTACAAACCACATGCTTCCGGGTTCAGTCCCACAGCGTGTCACCTTGGGCAAATGTCTTCTACTATAGCCTCGGGCCGACCAAAGTCTTGTGAATATATTTGGTAGACGGAAATGCTATATGTGTGTATGTGTGTGAGAGAGAGAGAGAGAGCGCGTGTGTGTTTGGGTGTGTGTGTGTGTATTTGTCCACCCCACCCAACCCCAGCGCTTGACAACGGATGTCGCTGCGTTTCCGTCCTTGTCACTTAAAGAGACATAAAATAAGTACTGAACTTACAAATAATAACTCCTGAGTAGATTTGTTCGACTTAAGGCGGTGTTCCAGCATGGCCGCAGTCAAATTACTAAATCACGTAAAAGATAAAAGATAAATATAGCATAAAATTATATTCCAGTGTTTCTATGAATCTAACTCCACCTATTCTGTCTTCGCAGACCATTACCTGTTTCTCTAGGCGCGTCTGCTATGTTACAGACACATGACATGCTCACATACAAAGACAGCGGTTGTTTATTTACGTATTTGAAAATAAGAATTCTTAAACTGAAAATAATAACATGAAAAGTTGTTTTTTATTTTTATTTTTTTGTTTACACAGAACAGATGGATGATAGTTATTGTGCCAGTGATTTTACAGTTGTCTGCTTTTCACATTCATCAAACAAGAAACAGTGATCTAAGATCCATCCAGACGTCGTAGTGAGAGATGGAAGTTGGAGCTTCTCCCATGAAGTTCGCCCTGAATGATCATCTACGCCACAACTACGCAAGAGGCACAAAGGACAAATTTTGACTTTCAAAAAGAACCGCTTGGCAACGGCAAAGCAGCTCCTGAACAAAGTCAAGCATCCTATTCCGGCCCGGGATGATGTGATTCTTCTCAGATGATAAGAATTGTTGATAGATAGGACCTGTTGTATAACACCAAGAAAAATTGGTGGCAAGCCTATAATGCCTGTCGTGCCACAGCTTTCAGTAAAACCTAGTCACCAAAAACGGTGATGGTTTTTGCATGTTTTCAATAAGGATCAGATCAAGTCCTTCTACACCTCAGAACAGAATGTGAAGCTGCTGTAATCTTTAGTCAAACACTGCCTGAAAAATATTGCTTTTGGAAGGTCATATATGTCTCAGCAGTATTCGATTCGTAGCCATGCCTTCAGAGTCACCTGCAAGAGGATTTTGCGACTAAAGGCAAGATATTCTTAGGTTAGGGTCACACATATGTAACAAGATCCTGGAATAGAGCGAGAATTTGTCTGTTGTGTGAAGAATCTGTAGACATATGTGATTAACCAAGTAAACAATACTTGTCAGTATAAATGCACATGTGCAGAACAGTCTGAGAAAAATGTCATATGCAACAATTTCTAGAGGATTTATCTTTCTACGCTAATTGGATCGTGATTACTTGTTACACTGCGTTAAGAATTGTTGTCTGCTTAGAAGGCTTTTGTTGAAATCGTGTGCTTTCCCTGTCAGGGGGAAGATTTGAACCTGTGTGTTAATTTTTATAATCTGAAGCCTGATAATTTGGAAAAAAAGGATTTGTTGTTGCTTTTTCTCTTGCAAAAAAATATATCAATTGAAATTATTGAAGGGTGAATGATTCTGGCTCAAGAAACTCTAAAAACAGGCATGGCAAGAACAGTTAATTGGAACTTTTCGCGGTACATCAAGAAAACATGTCAATCCCAAGGTCAGAGTATTGTGGAATGATGACAAGGAACAGGAGCGATGTTCGCATCACCCCAAGGAGTAACATTACTACACAAACAAGGAACAAAACAATTGTTTACAAATGCTATATTTCAGAAAACAAAAAAAAATTAATTTGCCCAAGGAAAAAATTGAGAAATCCTCAGGCCTATATGCAAGGATTTTGCATATGCAGCTTGAAGTCAAAAGTTTGCCTCAGTAGAGGTATGTTTTGTGATTGTGGTGAAAGCTGGTGAGCACTTTGTGCAGACTTTGAAAACAAATGAGGTGGTATTGCTAATGTCATGTATAGTTCATGTTGAAATTCTTGTATAAAAATCCAAGAAGTAACACTAGTGAGAGGCACCGCTTGGTGGGTGGCATCAGTATGTCTTTTCCAGAGAGCAAAAATTAAAATATTATAAATTACTCATCTGCCCCGCAAAAGTAGCTAGGACAGAGCGGAGAAATTACTATACAGGCGGCATTAGGATATTTGGAAGAGATTCCTTTTAGGGGGATTATATGTGAGAAAGTTCGAGTCAAAGAGCCGAAACTTTGTTGTTCTAAATGTACTCAGAAGGGCCACATAAGAGCAATGTATGGTCTTTCTACCACGGAAATTCCCCCTCGATGGCCAATGTAAAAACAAAGAAACACAAATGCAAATAACTGAACCTGCAGCCACATTTACCACAATTGTAACTACTTTCATCCACGGATAAAATCCATCTTACTGGTGGTGACATGCATGCTATTAAACAGAAGAGGGGTTTTCAGACTTCTACTTGAAGAAGAAGTAAAAGATATATTGTGTTCCTCACTCCCTCTTAACCCACAAGCCTCATAATAAAGTGTTCCGCCACAGACAAAACTTTTAAGCCTCGTCCCTTTAACTTTAAAGACCTCTCAGAAAGAAAATTTTGGTAAAATACAATGTCAAATGTTATTTGAAAGAAATCATCACCAAGTACGATTTGACAAAAACACATATATAAACCAGAAAGAGACAGAAAACGTTTATGCAAAAATAAATTTTAAGAATATTGCACAAGCAGTTAAAAGAGGGAAAACCGGAATACATTTATCGAATAAATAAACCTCCCTACATTATTAACTCACGACGAAGGAACAAGATAAAGAGACCCGCCTTCGCGCCGTGCTGGCTCATAGGGGCCGGATTTTCAGGTTTCTTCAACGTACAGATTGCCCTCCTGGACGGGACGCCGGTCCATCGCAGGTGAGCTTCTAGATGCAGCAAGTAAGAGAGAAGTGAGAGAAAGTTGTAGCGGTTCATCCCCACCCCCTGCCGAAGCTGCGTGGAGCTAAGGTGTTTTTCGCTCAATAAACACACAATACCCAGTGTGGGAATCGAAACCCCGATCCAATGACCGCGTGTCCACTACCCTAACAATTAGGCCATTGCGCCTCCACCCGACGAAGAAAGGGAAAGAAAGAATGGAAGTGGGATCTCAGTGAACTTGAGGGGAATCCCACCTTTTCCCATTCAAAAAGGCAGGTAAGTGCCTAAATTTTTTTGTGGTGCGGGATGACTATACATAGTTTCGGTTGTCTAAATGTACGTGGTTGATCTCGAAGGGGAAGCAGGTTTGTTTCCTAGACGATCTCAGGTTACATAGTATAGAAATGATGGTTACAACAGAGACAAAGTTGGACATTTGCAGACCCTTTCGACATTCATGGATGGCTATGAGAAAATCACGTCCCCTAACAAGCCTGGAGGCCTGTGAGGAGTAGTAGTGATGCTATGAAGAAACTTGACTCTGCAGACGCTTCAATCTTTTTGGATCCTGAAGGCGAGCTCAACTTTCTGGAATTCATGTACACTAATAAAGCTTAATCGGCATTTGTGCGCCGTGTTGCAAGCAAACACACAGATTTCTACGGACGCCGAGAGAATTTTCTCTCAATCTAATACATTAGTGGTGTTAGGAGATTCTAAAGTTAACCTGGATGCGTGCAAGTATTGCGTTGGCTCAATTGATAGGAGGGAAAACTGACTTCATCGATATACCTAAGTAATTCCAGGTGGCAGGCTCGTTAGCACGTCGGACGAAATGTTTAGCGATATTTTGCATGTCCCTACATTCTGAGTTCAAATTCCACCGAGGTCGGCTTAGCCTTTCATCCCCTCGGGATCGATAAATTAAGTACCACTCGCGTACTGGGGCCGATCTAATCGACTAGTCCGGCCACATTGTCTGTCCTTGTTTTCCCCCCTTTATTAGCTCCTTGAGGGCAATAAAGAAATAAAGTTGCTATAGAGATAGAGCTATATACTTGAATCCTCGAACGTCTCAGTATGGACATGAGTAATGATGTTTAGGTTGTTCGTTGACAGGATAATGATATGCACTAGAGATAAGTTTTAGTTGTGAACGGTGTTTTTTTTTTCTTGTTTCCTACACGGATCACAAGCTAGTGACTTGTAGGGTGAATATAGAGTTCATAAACAGAGATCTGACTAATGGAAGTTAAACAAGTCTATTTTCACTTGCGTCTCAGAACGTAAGTGGATTCAGGGGTTAATCATGAGGGCATTAACCGGCACTGTGTTAAAAAACAGGTCATGGTTTGCCCTCAAGTGAGATACTCGATTAGAGCCAATTCAATTTAACAAACAGCAAACTTTAGAGTAGAAGGAAACCTAACCAAGGACTTAGAAGGAATCCTAACCATGGACTTAGAAACCTAACCAAGGACTTAGAAGCGGTGTTAAGATGGGTCTCGGCATACCAAGAGCTGGCGGCGATATCGCCCTTAGAGTGACACCTCAAAACCAAACAAGTGGAGTGTAGTTTACGAGTTAAAGTTCGTGCATTAAGCTCTGAGGTAATTATCGTTGCTTGGTGGGTCGGTTCAGCAAAGATCCAGTATGGCAATGATGTCACAATTAGATCTTTGTTTGTCGAACATGAAGGACAAGACGAAATGTATGGGCAGTTTTATTAGAACGGCGTAAACTTGCGCTATCCTTAGCAGGACATGACAACCTCCACCTCATACATTACACCTTAGAGAGGGTGGGTAAAATTTCCGGCAAAGGAGGAGCACTGATAGATTTAGATCAGTCTAAAGCTTTCGATTGGGTTGACCACGATACATGGCGGCAGCTCTCAGGGCGGACAGGCTAGGCCCGATTTTTCGCAGCTGGTTCGCTGTTTTGTACAGAGTTTGTCGTACAGGTGAACGGTTTCTTTTCGAAACCGTTTAATATCAGTTCATCGGTTTGCCAGAGATGTTCTATGTCTCCGCTTTGGCATATGCTGCTTACTGCGAAGGATGGAGGTTTTAAGAGACATTCCGCATGATCTTACTCGTTCAAGAACAGCTACTTCGTATGCGGATGACATTATTATTATCGTGCCTGATGAAGGACAGCTGCCTTGTGTAGAAAATGCTATCGAAAGATACGAAACGGTGGCAGGAGAAACTAACCAGGATAATCCAATCAGTTTGCAACTCGGCACCTGGAGGGAGAAATCTATGCCGTCCAATAACTTCGTGGGCGTTTGGGCAGAAGGTACGTTTAAAATGATAGGGCTCTGGTTCTGGTTCAGTTTAGAACTCGAGATAGAGAAAATTTGAAGTGAAGTCACAAGTAATTTGACTGCTCTGACTCAGACAAGGTCTGGAGGTCTGGAATGGGCATCATCTCTGCTAGGAAGGGTGTAGGTGACGCATAGCATCGTTTATGTCAAACAACTTCGTAGGGAAAATTGTGGGCCTCGACAGAAATCAGTTGATCAACCCGTTTGGAAGAACATTCGAGCCGGGTATCTGGATAATTACCTGAAACCTCTGGCCTGGTTATCTTACCGATCCACCTTACCTATTCAAGGAAGACTATCAAAGCATGAGTTTGCTATCCCGTCGACAAGCCCGAAGTACGAGCAAGACCTTGAAACTGCTCTGTATGTCTTCTATCAGTGTGCTGAGTTCAGGAAACTGATATCCGATATCGATCACCTGTTATCGACGATGGAAACATACAACCGCCAGCTGAGTTATAAGATTATGCTGGGAGAGGAAGGACTGTTTTCTCTGTATAGTAGCCATACTGAAGGACTGTTTTCTCTGTATAGAGGAAGGACTGTTTTCTCTGTATAGTAGCCATACTGAAAGTTTGGTGAACGTATCAAAAAGGGATCGTCACAAGTAGCTTCCTCTACGCCAGCGGGTTAGTTAGTTATTGCAACTATCACTTCAATAGTGAAATCTGGATGGCACAGAGGCACGTGTTGCATAGTACGTTTGTAAAACGATGGACGGCTATAGAGTGAATGCTACGAATGAATTAACTGGTTAAGTATTTTCATCTGAAGTATGTTCATACTTCAGACGACAGTGGTCAGTTAATTACTCCGACAAAATGTAAGAACTTGAACTTTTTAAATTCCTGTTATTTCACTCAATTTTGAAAATTCCGTTACCAAGTTCAGAAGAGAGTCTTGTTAAATTTAATGGAGCCAGACTCGTTTTTAAATTGGATTTGTTGGGAGATTATTTACAGCTGTAGGTAAAGGAAGAATGTTCCAAGCTGTTAACAATAAACACGCACAAAGGGTTAAATAAGTTTAGCTGACTTCCTTTCGGAATAAAATTCACACTTGCAATTTTTCAACAGGTTATGAATACAATTTAAGTTGCCTGTGAATTCACAATTCCATACCTGGATGATATATATTAATTAAAAGTGAAACTAGGTATCAGCACGTCGTGCACGTATAGTGTGTTTCTGTAAAAAAACAGGATATTATATTTTACACTGAAAGGGAAAATGTGATTCTTCTCTTACATGAGTACAAATTATCATTAAAAATGGACGACAACTAAACTCATCAAGGGCAGACAATTAAAGATATGCCTACTCCAACTAATATGATAACAATACAAGCTTATTTAGATCTTGCGAATTGTTATCAAATGTATGTTTCAAGAATGCATGAGCTAAAATTCTCTTTAAACTAACTGCTGTAAAGGTTGTTAAGTGGTATTAGATTGACGAATGCCAAAACGTATTCAAAGAGATTAAACAGATGTTAACGTCAGAGCTATATATAGTAAATTTTGATCAAAATTTGTAATTTAACAAGGTAGTCCTTCAGTGAGTCTGGGATCGAAGCAGTAATCTTACATCAGTTGGAAAATGCTAACGTAAAACCGATTGCACATGCACAATGTGAATTAGCAGCGGGAAAAATTACAGTGCGATGGAGAAAAGAGGCGCTAGCCATTCTTTTTCCAGTGAGCAAATTTCAAAAAATCTTTCACGGAAGAATGTCTACTTTGCAGACAGATCAACGTCCACTATTAACAATATATGAATTTTAAAAATAGCAGTCCTTACACATAGAGTGGATAGATTTCAATGCTGAAGAACTATCTTGTTAAATTACAAATTCAAAATGGAGTTATTGCCTTTAAAGAAATTGGGACATCCAGATGGGCTGTCAAGATTTATTCCGAAGTATAAGGAACGGCTTGAAGATACGGCAATAGCAGGGTTAAAATTGAATTAAATTATCTTCTCTACAATGTAGTGAGGGAACTAGCAGTCACATTGGAAGAAATATAAAGGAAAGCAGAAAAATATACATGTATTTAAAAATGAAAACAAAACTGGGACAAATGCAAAAAACTACATCACTGAGTGTAACACATGTTCGAAATACTATTCGATATGTGACAATGTGTACACTGATGTACACCGAGAGGGTTGTGATACATGCTACCCTATAAAATAGAATGCTAAAAGAATTTCATGTAGAACTTGCTGAAACTACAAAACTGAAGTAAGGCCATCATGATGGATAGAGATATCGAGAAACTTGTAAAAGCATGCAGGGGACGCACCCTGTCAGCTAATGCAACTCCAGTGATGATCTAGCCGTGACCAAAGATGGTTATACTGTGGTCTAGATTACACATAGATTTTGCGGGACCGCTAAACGGTGTCTATCAAATGGTAGTACTAGATAGTTACACAAAACGGCCTGCAATTTGTAAGGGCAGAAAAACAACAACGAAGATAGCTTTTGAATTTTTGGATGAAATACCTGCATGTCTTATTGTGTCGGACACTATAGTATCGGGTAATGAGACGCAATTTACAGCAAAAGAGTTCAAGTATTTCAGTAAGATGCACCAAATGGAACATGTCACTACCCCGCCATATAATCCGAGACCAAATGGATGATATATATTAATTAAAAGGGCTTTGAAGAAAACTAGAAATGGGTCCTTGGTGGATAGTACAGCGAAAAAAACTTTTTTCCGCCTCGATAGAATAACGCCAAAATCCCGACTCAGGGTCAGGTGTGTCGCCGGTTGAATTAACAATGTTCACCAGAAAAGTATGATCAGTATATAGAGAAAAAGTGAATGGAATTTAAGGAAAGTAGATGCCTGTGGCAGTCTTAGAGTCTACATTTTCTCTTCAAATTCTTTTCATTTTGCTCTATATTTTACCCTATCTCATCTCACCCTCTCGACTACCAACCACAGTTCTTAGACACCATCCACTTATGCACCTTAATTGATTCAAAGCCAATTCTTAAATTTCACCCCTCACTTTATCTACCTCTCTTTATGTTTATTTTTTCCTCTTTCACCACTTAATAGCCACATCTGATACCACTCTGTTATTGAACGTTGGTATGTTCGTGTCCTTTTCTTCTGGGTGTTTCCTATATCAGAAGTTTAAATCACATGGTTTTATGCAGGATTGCGCTAAAATACCTTTGGTTATGTTTTTACAGCGTCAGCAAGTTGAGCTATGAACTTTTATGCTTCTTTTTTTTTCTCTATATCCATAAACATTTACTCCCTTCCTCTATGTCGTTATTATATATACCATTCTCATTAACCCTATATTTCCTATTTGTCTCAGGTTACGGAATATCTCATACACGAGAACATCCCAGAAACACTTATAATACTTAATTTTTTCCAATAAAATCTCATACGACCTTATATGGTTTCCTTGCCTTAATAGTTGTCGTACTTTTTAACGATTATATACACGCTGCATCGAAAACCTGCAATGACTCCATAATATTGGAGCCCTAGTAATCCGTTACAGTACTTACGTAGCGTACCTAATCGTTTAGATCGCCTGCGAACTTACTCCTCAACCTAAATTGTATGTATGTATGTATGTATTTATGTATGTATGTATGTATGTATGTATGTATGTATGTATGTATGAATGTATGTATGTATACGCTTGTATATATGAATACAGATTTTATGTCTAGTAAATTTGCTTACATGTCAACGATCAACTCAGTGCTATAGTAAGACATTCGAAAGTACACGATTGTGAAACTGACTTTTCAACAGCATGGTCATATGTAAAGTTTTCCTTTTGATTGCTTAATCACTCTATCGACCAGATTATCAGATACCTCTACACACCTCTAGCTGTAATAAGCTTCCAGGCATTACTCTAGCTTTGGAATTATGCCACCCAACTGTTTCGGTGTGCAGACGACTGTTTTGTCGCCGGACAGAACATTTTTGCAAAACAGAACCCATATACAATTGAGTGGAATGAAACGAAATATTTTGCTCAGGATCATAACGCATCACCTGCCTGGGAATCGAAACCACTCTCCCGTGATCGGAAGCACGACATTCTTATTTCTTTATTAACCACAAGGGGCTAAAAATAGAGGGGACAAACAATTTTGGCCTGGCTAGACGATTAGATCGATCCAGTATGCGACTGGTACTTAACTTATCGATCCCGAAAGGATAAAACGTTAAGTCAACTTCGGTGGAATTTGAAATCAGAACGTTACAGTGGACAAAATATCTCGTGGCATTTCGGCCGACGTGCTCAAGGGTCTGCCAGCAGGCCGCCTTCATTGTGAGGGGTGAAATACTACTAAACATTTTGTTCATAATACTAACAATTCTGCCTCGGAGCACGACCTTTTAATTAGTATGTCACTCGCCTTCATGCAATTTCTTCCTAGAATACCAACATGGAAAATTGAACTGGAAAAATTTAACATAAACAATTACAATTAGCTCAAATAAAAATTACATTTTTAGAAATATTTTTCTATACACTTGTTTATCAGAAAATTAAAACATTCTAGCAATTGGCGGCATTTAAATAATAATTGCTTTACTCATAATATATTTATAGTAAATATCAACTGAGAAATTTTCTCTATAATTCCTATTTAATATTAATACGTTTAAATACTTTCAAAATTTGCTTAATTTCATTATTTTCTATGAGCACCGAGAATCTTGAAACAAGTAAAGTTAGCACTATTTTATATGATATTGACCAAAATAGCAAAATATGTTAAAAGAGTTAAAAAAATAATAAAATCTTTAAAAATGTCCCATGAGAGTTGTTTTTGCTGTTGAACATATATGTTTTACATGTTATTAATTGGTAAGTGGTATTTATTTATTTTTATGGCAGCGATCTGGAAGCCCCCCTCCCCCGGGGAGATAGGCTTAACGGCAGTTCGTCCGGCTCGTTACTCTAATTTCAAATTCTGTTGAGGTCGATGACGCCTTACATACACTCTAGAAATTCAATTTTGAACTTTTATTTCCTAAAGCGTAGTTTCAGAGCCGATAGTATAATTACCAGTTGAAACACTGAGGTTGATATCACCGACTTATCCCCTTTCTCTAAACTGGCGGACTTGTTCCAAAATTTGAAAGCAATATTTATTTTATTTCTATAATTACAATTCTTTTAAGCTGGCGAGCTGGCATCGTCGTTATCGCACTTGAAAATTGATTAACAGTATTTTCCCTGTCTATATGTTCTCAGTTCAAATACTACTGAAGTCAAGTTTCCTTTTCTTCTCTTCGAAGTCGACTATAAGAACCCCTTAGTATTTTGAAATCATGAAATTGATTGCCTTTTCTCATAATGTTTCAACATTGAGAAACATTATTTTGATTTTTTTCATTTTGAATATTATCCCTTATTTAAGAATTTTGTATAAGCACTATTATGTGCAAAAATAAAATCATAATTATGTACCTACGTAACATTACCTGACATTGTTCATAATAATAGGAAACAATATTTTCATAATTACTTATGGCATGATAGATAATGCTCTCATCTATCTAAACGTCTATGTGCGTGAAGGTGTATTAGCATGTACGTAGTATGTGTAATCTTATCTCGACCGTACGATCAAAATAAGAATCTTCCGAGCCACCATAGGACTTATTTTACTCTACGGCTCTGAAACAAGGACCTTTCGGCTAAGCAACACCGCCGCCTAGACGGATGTTATATTCGCCTTCTGAGAAGAGTACAAAAATCTGTGCTGGAAAAAACATCCAACTCTGGAAGCTATCTATGGAGATCTACACAGAATATGAAGCTTAGTCTAAAAATGACGCGTCAAATTCGCCGGGCATTGTGCACGAGCCTTAGACGAACTTGTGTGATTTTTCATCCTTTGGAGGCATCCATTATCACACAAACGTTTTCGGGAGCTCACATTTCCAGATATCATACGCAGGAACACCGCCATACTTAGGGAAAACCTTCTGACATCAATGACCGATATGGTATTCTGGAAACGTGCAGTGAATTCTATCTCGGCCGAGGCCAAATATGATGGTGATGAATATGTGTATATATCTCATAATTGAACAGTATCTGAGAAGTAGTATGATACTAGAAGCCTCCGCAATGCAAGATATATAATAAAATTTCGTTAGTACACAATATCGGTTTTCCTGTGTACACACACAAATACAGATAATTATTTTGACATATAAGTAAGCTCGTTATTTAACTTCCATAGAAATGCATTAAACATTTCTTAAAGTACATTAATGATACACAATATTTGCCAGTAACAAATTCGTTAAAGATAACAAAGGTAATGTTCGCACAGAAATTCAGAAACTTTCATAAATATTGTCCCAAAGATATGGAGAAAGAAAATAAGTAGCGTAAAAGAACAAAGGATGAAGGACAAAGAAAAGAGATATTGAAATAATGCCTGGCGATAGAGCGTAAAAGCAAAACTTAAGAATTGGTTTGTAGAATTAAGATTAATTTACATACAATATATTTATTAGAAATCGGGTCTGACAAAAATACATAGTAGAAAAGAAAACTTGAAAAATATATGAAATAATTAATAATCTCATGGGGAAAAGAAGCGATGTATTCTAACTGATTTAACAAAGTGATTTAGTCAATTATATTTCACAAGCGTCGATGATGCAGGAATTTTTATTTCTTTCGTGTTTGATATGGCTTTAGAATTTTCGAGTTTAAATTCTATCAGACAAGCCCATCGCATCTTAACAATATTTAAGTATTTACGATATATGAGTGTAATTCAAGGGTGTTAACTAATTCGGGATAGAAAATTTCCAGTTATGTATGCTGAGGTAAGTTGGAGGCATGGAAGATCATGGAAGACTTAATTCGATTACTTTTAGTTTTTGTACGTTCATGTACACTTATTTCTCTAAACTCATTTCATTCAAATGTTGCATAGCTGTCTATTGCGTTTCTGTTAAGATAACTTTATATGAAAATGTATTTAAAGTTCTTCAACTGAATTTAGTTGTAGAATTCCTAATTTCAGCTGCGATTAATTACCTTCCTATAAGGATAATATTTACTTGTCATAAAGTCTAAAATTCTGGAAGCTGTTGTCCATTCATGAAAGGTTCATGTCTTCTTGATAAACAGTTCGAAACTTGCACTGATGAACTGGCAACAACTAATGATGGAGTAGGCTTCCTTTGCTTTTTCCTCTGTTGCCTTTTGTATATTTGTGAATGTTTACCTATTGGTGCTGTCCTGTAGCTGTGGACACTATGGGTAATGTGTTATTTACATTTGTTCAGTGATAACCTGTAATTTACATATATATATATTCTTTTTTTTTTAATTGTTTCAGTCATTTGACTGC
>JACXVO010042135.1:63632-74360 GCA_015501135.1 Hapalochlaena maculosa
AGGCCAAAGTTCTTTCATCCCACTCTTTGCGACCTGTTCACTGGCTGGCTTGTCTCTGTTATATATAACTTTGTTACATAGAACTTTGGCATATAAAGGTACCCTAGAAGCAACAACCTGGGTAAATAAATAGATTAATATTTGCGAAACTTAACAAACCCGTGTGTGTGTTTAGATTCGGCTTTATGGCTACTCCAAAATAAAACTTTATCCATCTCAACACACAAGTTCACATTCAAAAATCTTGCCAACCAAGTACAAAATCGTAATATAACTAAATAAAGAAACAAAAAAAAACACTATCCCTTTTCCCTAATATCCTACCTTTTCAAGGAGTGTGATGACATCATCATGGTTCTTGCAATAGGGACCATATGCTTGTTTCATCTCATCTGCTAAATATACAAAACATGGACCTGCAAGGGAGAAGAGATTGCATATTAGAACTGTTACCACTGTTTTGTCATTGAAAAATCAAGCATTATCTTCGATGAAAATGATTTCTCTCCAGCAATGGTTTTCTTTTCTTTTTCAAAGATGTTTTTGTTTGTTTCAAAAACTTTGTACCTTTAGTTCTTTGTCATTTCATTTCCAAATTCATTTTAACTTTAATCTTTTGTCCATTGGATAATCCGAAATCTGCAAAGCTCTCTTGCTGCTGGAAAGACTTTTCAGATATGATAGCTGACAGTTTTTACTAATTCTCAAGTTTTAATTTTCATTTTGTCATCAAATGCCATATTCCATACATGCTAAATTTGGGAATCCACAAAAGGTTATTTCTATGAAGCTTCAGAAGATTTATTTGATATTCAGAACATTTATTTGATAGAAATATGAAGTTTGTGATTTCAATTCCAGTTTGTGGACTTCTAAGTAGATATGATCAGACAATATATGAAGATGTTAAGATAATTCTTCAGATCATTAGTCTCTTTTTAGGATGAAATGCTTACTATTTATAGTTATATTTATATATATGTTCAAGGCAATCGATGGGCCCACCTTTGGGGTGCCTGCTGGGGGCACATAATAACTGAAGGAGCGTGGTGGAATGGCCGCTGGTGCCCAGCAATGGGCATTCGTGTAGGTGGCATGTAAAATCACCGAAACACCCGTGCTATGTGTATGGCGCATGTGTAGGTGGCACGTTAAAGCACTGAAAGTCTGTGTCACGCGAATGGCACACGTGCGGGTGACACGTAAATACACCCCCACACTCTCGGAGTGGTTGGCGTTAGCAAGGGCATCCAGCTGTAGAAAACCATGCCAAACCAGACGGGGACTGGCTGTGGCTGCAGAGCCTGCTAGCCCCGGTCGAAAACGTCTAACCCATGCTTGCACGGACAACGGACGCTAAATGATGATGATGATGATGATATTATATTTTGGTCAGTCTGATCTTTGGTTACCATTAGGTGTCTTGTTTATTCAAATAGAACTGTTCTTCACAGTGGCACCCGAATGGGGGTTGAGGGAGTACAGCAGCAAACTATATCATCATTGTTTTTGACTAAATCAACAGAAGGCAGTCTTTTCTGTTCGCATCTCAGGCCCATGGAATAAACTTTCCTCGGAGATTGTGAACCTTCCCACATTTGGCCAATTCAAAGCTGCTCTTGATGTCGGCTAGCAAAAACATTTTCCCAATTCACTCTAATTGTTATTAATGTTATTATTGTTATTATTATTTTCTTGTTCTTTTTACATGGCTCTAAGTTTGTAACTTTTTTGTGTCAAACTTTGATTTGATTTGATTTGTGAATTTGTACATTGTCCATTGTTCCACAGTGGAGTCAAACTAGGAACTCGTATTTCAAAACAAATAGAAACAAAGTTCTTATTCAACGACTGAACTAATATAAACTTTAAATTAGAAATAGCAGTGCCTATTTAAAAGCCAGCCTGGGACTATGCCCACAACAAGGAATTAGTATATTGCTTAGTAAATAGAGATAAGGCCTTTTGAAACGTACTGTAAATATTAAGTATATATAACAGTATATATCAAGTATATGTATTTCATGTTGCTCCAGCTCACTCAGCTGTAGAAATGAGTTGCAGCATCACTTGTGTCAAGCTGTATTGGCATTTGCCTTTCCTTTGGATAACATTGGTGGTGTGGAGAAAGAGGGCGGGCATGCATGGGCGAGTGCTGGTCTTCTATAAAAAAAATCAACCAGCCCAGACATATTCTCCGGAGAGGAGTCTCCTAGGTGTACCCATGGTCACTTGTGACCGACAGAGTCATAATTTAATATAACAGATGTGTGTGTGTGTATACATACTTCATCTGGTGAGCCTACATACATGAAATAGCTAAACTATTCCAGTTCTGATCAGCAACTGGTCCTCAATAAAACTTAATTAAGACCCCCTAACCAATACTCATATTGTGACAGTGCTGCTTGCTACTACACACTCAAATATTCTAGGTACATCCAAAAGAAAACTATTTGACTGATTGGTAAAGGCTTACCTGTAAACCACAAACACTGACCTACAAATGCACCATCTCTTCTGTTTACTCCACCTTAATTACAATGACTTGTGTTCCTCAGAGCGGTCTAATTGCAAACTGTTTCACTTATGCCAACACATTTCTCCCCCCTCATGCTGTCCCCAAATTTTTCATAATCTATACCACTACACTGTTATTTTTTCTCAAACCTTCTACCAAGAGAACGAACACTTTGGAATTTCTTTCAAATATGCTTTTTTTTTTCCAACTGACATTTCTTTATAGATGAACATAAAACTGTTTTGACTACAATTATCTTGAAGAGTCTCACAGCTCCCCAGAAGAATGCTTAAACATAAGAAGAGAAAAAAAAGTTATCTTCAGCTATACATAATGGGTAACTGAAGAAAGTTGTGCATTTACCTAATACAATAAGTGGAGTTGAAATACTGAAGATAAAAGAAAGAACTTGTAAATCATTACCTATTAGTTGATTATCGAATTCAGCCTTTGCAGCAAGTTCCATACTGCGAAGGAGCTTCAAAGAGATCTCACAGATATCTTCAATATTCGCAAACATAACATCCAAATCAACGCCAGGTATCTGAAATGACATGAAATAATGTCTTAAGCATCTTAAAACATAAATTACCAGTGTAACTCATTTTAAACATCTTCCTAGTCTGGATAACTATAGCGGCTGCTTATGCTATTTAGCATACAAAATCAATACTTTTTTCCCTTTTAAATATAACTATGTTGATTTTAAAAGCAAGTAAGATGCATCAATATATATTCAGAATATGCAGCTTTTGTTTGTTTTACATATTCTGAACCAGCGACATAATACAAAGTTTTTTTTCAGAGGTGCAGGAGTGGTTATGTAGTAAGTAGCTTGTCTACCAGCCACATGGTCCTGGGTTCAGTCCCACTGCGTGGCACCTTGGGCAAGTGTCTTCTACTATAGCCTCGGGCCAACCAAAGCCTTGTGAGTGGATTTGGTAGAGGGAAACTGGAAGAAGCCCTTCGTATATATATATATATATATATATATATATATATATATTCTTTCTGTGTGTTTCTGTGTCTATATTTGTCTCCCTATCATCGCTTGACAACCGATGCTGGTGTATTTGTCTCTCCGTCGCTTAGCAGTTCGGCAAAAGAGACTGATAAAATAAGTACTGGGCTTACAAAAGAATAAGTTCTGGAGTTGATCTGTTTGACTAAAGTTGGTGCTCCAGCATGGCTGCAGTCAAATGACTGAAATGAATAAAAGAATAGCAACTATCTGTTTCTTTTTCTTCTTTACTATGGCCATTAACGGCCGAACATAGAGGGGACACCACAAAGCATTACGAGACCAACATCGTGCATGCCCCACTTAAAAATTTGCATCCAACATCTTCTGGGTCAGCCACTAGGACTGACCAAGGTGCCGGGTGTTAACAAAGCTTTCCCACCGCAGTGCAATGGTGGTGCTTTGAAACATGTGTTGGTTGATAGACGCGAGGTCTGCTGTTACCCAATCCATCATGCTGACACTCCAAGTGCAATGAGTGTCATCACGGCTTTGCAACGTCCTTATTGCACACCCAGTGTCCATTCACGGGGCATGGACTTAATTATGTGCAATGAATGGGCTTAATTATGTGCACTGGGCGGACTCCACTCGAGTGCAATAGCAGGGTCCTACACACCCAGGTTTTCACTCAGTATCCAGTAGGTTTCAGATAAACTGTCATTTAAATATATGGTATTTATTTTATAAAATGCATGTTCAGTTTTATCCTATTTCAATGGCACAATGAAGATGTAAGTTACAAATTACAATTATCATCAAAGTATCTAGTGATTTAGATGAAGACAAGTTATAAATACCTTTTCAACCGAGGGGCAGAGGAAATACCCGATGCATAATTGGAGATCGTAATGGAAGTCGTGCTCAGTGCCAAGAAGTTCTTGGATAACATTCTCCCTTTTCTCCCTCATTTTCTGTTTTATTTCTTTCAGTCGTTTCTGCTCATGTTGCCTTTTCTTCTCTTCCAATTCTTTTCGTTTCTTAAGCTCACTCTCATTTTCAGATTTGTCAATTAGTTTTTCACTTTCAAGATCTTTCAGGTGGCCTAAAAATCCACAACAACACATTGTTAGCATTTGACAGGTCACCGCATCGATATGTATACTAAAATGTTCAAATGTTCCAAGTTGTAGCAGTCAGGCTGGTACTAATTAACAACTGACTATATACATAACAAACAATTACCTGTATCATTGGTGAAAATTTCATTGATACGACAGTGTCACTGAGGCAATAACCAATAGTTGTGCAAACATATGTTTCTTAGATAGCCTAATGCTAACTGAATGTGAGAAAGAGAGAGAGAGAGAAAGAGGGAGAGAGAGAGAAATAGAGAGAGAAAGAGGATGAAAAATGAAGGATATTTTTTGTTTATATAAAAAAATTTGCATTAGAGAACAACAGGTTCTCTCCACACTTCACCAACTCATATCTCACCAATGTTATTCAGAAATAATCAATTATTTATAATAAACTATGATGAACTCATTTTGTACACAAACTGCCAAAACCAACCAGTTTTTGATTACTAAAACAATATCTGGACTTGGTGAATTTTGTTAGTGTATGGTCAGGCCTTAGCAAGTTCAGTGCCCAGTTAATTTCAATGAGCCACTATGTATTCACTCAACCTGCAAAAAACAGCAGCCAGATATCCTTTAAGCCATATCCTGTATTAAAAAAAGAGGACCTGTTAATGTCAAGACAGTATGGTCACAGCTGGAGTGCTTTTGATATGTTTGAATATGGGTCGCATAAGGTTCAACAACAATAACCATGGTTCAAAATACAGTTCAAGATATTATAAGGTAGACCCAGGAAAACCCACCACCAACAACAGAATTGAGATCCTAAAACCAAGCTGTCAGGTAAAATGTATTGGTGTGGGTGCCAGTTCCATGTAATAAAACATCCAGCACACACTAGCAATAGGAAGGGCAACTGGCTGTAGAAACCAAACAAAAACAGACTATGTGTTGTGTAGTGTTGATCCTTTTTTTGCCTGTCTGGTTATAAGGGCCGGTTTCCCGGTTTCATGGTGCACAGGTTACCACCTTGACGGGACACCAGTCCATCACAGGTGATCTGCTAGATGCAGCAAGAGAGAGAAGAGTGAGAGAAAGTTGTGGTGGAAGAATGCAGCAGGATTCACTGCCACTCCCTGCCAGAGCTACGTGAAGCTGAGGTGCTTTCGCTCAATAAACACACACAATGCCCAGTCTGGGAATCGAAACCACGATCCAACGACTGCGAGTCCGCTGCCCTAACCGCTGGCCCATTGCATCTCCACTGACTATAAAACCTGGAGTGGCCCCTGGCCTTCTCAGTTCTTCACAAGCTGTCTAACCCATGTCAGCAGAGGAAATGGACATTAAATGTTGATAATGATGATGATATTAATATTAGGCCATTAAGAATGAAATGCCCAATTTTCTTATGCACCAAATATGATGGTTGTTTAACTCCAATGTTTTTATTCTAACAATTCTTTGTTTTACAATATTGAAGAGTTACATCACTTTTTGAAATACAATTCATGATGTCTGATTATGTTGTGAGTTTTCTCTTGTAAATAATCTCTTGCGTACCCATGGGTAGATAAAAAATTTGTGTTGTTTATGAATACGAGTTCTGTCATGGAACCTATGCATCCCAGACAACTCGAAACATCAATGATAGGTGTTTGGTAAAGATGTGGCGAATGAGTGAGTGCATTGTATGTTGATGGTTTGAGAAGTTCCAGTCAGGTGACTTTACTCTTGAAAATCAGCCCTGTGTTAGACCTGAGACCAAGATAGATAATGATGAGTTGGAAACTGCAGTGGAAGTGGATACATCTCAAACTATGTGTGAGTTAGAAGCAAGGTTTGATGTTTTGATTTCAACTGAATTGGACCATCTGAAACAAATCAGCAATGTAAAGAAACTGGACAGCTAAAGGTGTCTGTTTGGTGGTTCAGCACTGGCGTCATCCGCTTCATGAGACCTGGTAAGCCATTTACAGTAGATGTAGACATTAACTATTTGAATGAAATGATGAGTGAACTTGCACTTAAACAACCAAGCTTGGCTAACAGAAACAGACCGATTCTCTGGCAAGACAATGCTCTACTACATGTTGCACAAAGAATGCTACTCAAGCTCCAGGAACTGAACTTGGAAGTACTCTGTCATCCACCATATTCACCAGACCTTGTAGCAACTGGCTATCACATTTTCCAGGCATTAGACAACTTCTTGCAAGGAAAAAACTTCAAATCTGAAGAAGATGCAAAAACAGCTTTTGTAATTCCATCCCCTCTTACTCTCCGGAATTCTTCACTGCTGGCATAAAATAAGTTACCGATTAAATGTTAATTGTTGATAATTTAGGTGCGTACTTTGGTTAATTGCATTGCTTTTTGTTGAGATAAAGTAAAATAAACTTTTGGTTTGAAATTGAACATTTCATTCTGAATGACCTGAAATATTGAGAAAGGAATAAATACGGCATCCTTCCATTTCCCTTTCTTTATATTTGCAATGTCTTGAGCCTAAATAAGGAATACCTATTATCTGTGCACACACCACTTATAAAAATGGAATTTGTAGAACTGGTATCTCTGGTATCTGGCATCCGTCTGTCTTGTGAGACGATGGAGTAGCGCTGTAGGTATTAGGTGATGGAGTTACATCGCCTCTGGTGGCTGGGTAGTCTCACTCTGGAGTGGCAGTCTGGGACTTGCTACAGATGAAGCTGGATGACACGGAATTGGTAGAACTGGTAGTACAGTGTGTTACAACGGATGGCCAATGATGGGAATTGAACCTATGCTACCAACACATATATAAAGTCTTAGCCGTTGTCGACTGATTTATTCGTCCACCAATCAGAACTCGCCACAGCGATTTAGTTCCTATATAAATGTGACCCTACTTTGCATACTGAAAATGTTTAACACTATAAATATCAGCGGCCTATAAATGAGGCAGTGTGGGGGTGCGAGATGACTGAGAGTAAACAGAGCCTTGGGGGTGAAAACACAGCAAGCTGCAAAACAACACTGAATAAATGCTTTGTAGCTTTGTTCCAGCTCTTTATGCTCTGAGGTCAGGATTCTACTGAGATTAACTTGACTTTTAATCCTTCAAGAGTTGATAAAATAAAAGTAGAAGTCAACTGTTGTTACTGGTTTCTTCCTTACTTCTCCCACCCTTAGAATTAACTGTGCTTCACCATGAGAAGAGAGGAGGTGGAGTAACACAGAATATCCATCTCTTTTCTCTAACATAATTCCTACCACTTCTTTGTGGTGAAAGAATTTGGTTGCAAAGGCTCTAGCAGTATGTGAAAGATGGTGATAGTGACATACATCTTAGCAGGCAGACTATTCAGTTCACACAGAGTTAAGATTGTGACCTAGTTTTGAATTGTGGCTGTTCTTATTTCCTTTTCCCTTTGGTTGATAAAGTCTTTGGGAAAATACAAACAACCCATTGCACCTCTCCTAATTTTGTCAACCAGTTATTCATTACATCACTCTGAGATAATTTAAAACACAGACCCAGTTTTTGAACTAAGGATAGAGATGAAAACAATACAATTTGAATTTATCAGCCACTGCACTGAAATATTGTAAAACACAAGGCGATAAAGGAACCCTTCTTAGTCATTCAATATGTTAGAAAGAGCAACCAAATCTCCCTCTAATCATATCCAACGAGCCTAAAAAAAGCTCATTGGATAGTGAAGTTATTTGCATATAGGAAAAATTTAAAGTGTATTGCATCTCAGAAGTATTCTAAATATTGAATGAACATTAAACACCCAGTGGGCTATAAAATTAAAGGCTGTATTGCATGGTAGTAAGAGAACTTGTAGAGAATCCCTGAATCAGAATTGGTAACTTAACAAATATCCAATTTAAATTGTACTGGATCTGGCAAGTATTCTGAACCAAACCAGAATTAATAGCTTCCAAACGTTTCATTTAAAGTATGACTTTTCCTGTAAACGTTTGGTTATTTGTAAAAGTGTAAGAAAATATAGCACCAGAGATGTGGTCTCTTAGAAGAATGCTGAAGGTCTCATAAAGGGACTGAGTAGCAAATGTTGAGCAAAGGTCATTAGAAAGCTTTTCAACAACACTAGGAGTTAATAGGCCAAGTTTATTTGATAGAGTACCCGAAGAAAAAAAAAAGCCTTAGGACACTTGGTGTCAATGTGATAGAGAGAGAGAGAGAGAGAGAGAGAGAGAGAGAGAGAGAGAGAGAGAGAGAGAGAGAAAATATATACAATGATATTACCAACAAGCTGTAGAATAAAAAAATTCTTTTTTAAATAAACTGACAAAATAACATGCTAAGTTGTATGGAGAACAAGAAGGGCTGGAAAGTCATGATTATCAATGGCCATAGACATGACAAATGGAAAGGAAGAAGTATTTAAAGTATTTATCTGAGCAAGCACTATGGGCAGTACCCACCTACCAGCATGTCACTAATGTGTGTGTGTGTGTGTGTGTGTGTGTGAAGTGCAATCTGGGTTAATGGTTCAGAAGTTCTGAATTCCATTCTACTACAGGGATATGCTGTGCCTGAGAAAACTTACCAGACCAAGTGAAACTAGTCATGGCTGTTGCTGTTGTCATATAAATAGCACCCATGAGGATTATAATTGTGGCCATTGTTGGCAGAGATGTTCTTCAAAAGTCGGGTCTCACAAAGGTGAAGACAGGTGTATTAGTTTGACACTCATCATCATCATTATCATCATCATTTAATATCTGTTGTCCATGCAGGCATGGGTTGGCTGGCTTGACCAGGGCTGGTAAGTTGGAAGTCTGCACAAGACTCCAGTTCGATTTAACATGGATTTCTTTGTCTGGATGCCCTTCCTAACACCAACCCCTCTGAGGGTGTAATGGGTGCTTTTACGTGCCACTGGCACAGGCACCATTTGTATGACTCCAGTATCTGCCACAGCGGTGATTTTGTTCGGCTTGATGGGTCTATTTTCTCAAGCATGACATAATGCCAAAGATTTTGGTCATTACTTCCACGAAGCCCAACACTCAAAAGGGACTCAGCAACTTTGCTCAAAATGAATTCAGTCACTTTACCTCCACGAGGCTCAATTTGTGAAAGTAACTCAACCACTTTGCTTCTGCGAGGCCCAACCGTTGAAAGGTGCTCTTTATGTGCCACTGGCACGGGTACCAGCTACATGACACCAGCATCAGCCATGACTACAATTTGACTTGGCCTATTGGGTCTTCTCAAGCATAGAATATCACTAAAGGTCTCAGTCACAAGTTAATGCCTCTGTGAGGCTCAAAGTTCAAAGATCATGATTCCCCACTTCGTCACATGTCTTCCTGGATCTATCTCTACCACAGGTTCCTTCTACGGTTAGAGATCAGCACTTCTTTACACAGCTGTCCTCATCCATACACATCACATGATCATATCAGCACAGTGTCTCCCTTGCACACCACAGCTGATGCCTCTTATGCTTAACTTTTCTCTCGAGATGCTTACACTCTGTTGAACATACACACTGACATTGTACATCCAGCAAAACATACTGGCTTCATTTCTTTCAATCTTACGTATGTCCTCAGCTGTCATGTATATGAAAAGTGAAAGTCAGTCGCCACTGATATAGTGGCTTTTCCATATTACTACTAGTTTAATCTCAGGCATATTCTCTGCTGCACCCTTTATATACAATGTACATTGTTAGCAGGGGGAGAAAACCCTCACAATCCTCTAGCATGTAACAAGATTGTGAGACTGACTCAATTTCAAGCTATTTGATTGATCCTCAGTTGCAAGCAACTGTCCACCGACAATATTTCTTTATTATAGTCATTGAGGTCATACACAGAGGGACAGTACAAAAATGGGGTGGTGGGGGGGGGCGACACACACATGGTGATGAATTATATATAAAATGGTTTAGCATATGATTTAAAAATATTACATGAAAATATAAATAAATACAAATATAAATATAAATAAATATAAATATAAATAAATATAAATACGAATATAAATATAAATAAATATAAACATAAATAAATATGAATATAAATAAATGTGAATATAAATAAATATAAATATAAATAAATATAAATGTAAATATAAATAAATATAAACAGGTGATGAAAGTCACTGAGAGGGTCATTGATAGGCTAATTAGAGA
>JACXVO010042153.1:314677-324789 GCA_015501135.1 Hapalochlaena maculosa
TCCTCTGATTTCTTTTCTCTGTGTTACCTTTCTGTAGAAGAGCATAGGCTTGAAGCGTCAAAGACTCTTTCATATATTTTTACTTCTTGAACATTGAACTAATATACCAACTTTTGTTCTATACCGTCTCTGTCTTTGTTTATTCCTGTTTCAACTCAAAATATATATATAAATATGACAGGCTTCTTCCAGTTTCCGTCTACCAAATCCACTCACAAGGCTTTGGTCAGCCTGAAGCTATAATAGAAGACACTTGCCCAAGGTACCACGCAGTGGGACTGAACCTGGAACTATGTGGTCAGTAAGCAAGTTACTTACCACACAGTCACCCCTACATCTAGAAAATCTTTTTTTAAATTCCTTTTTAACTTGGAGGTTGAAGTGTTTGTTCAGAGATTAAAAATATTATTCATCAGTCACTTGCTAATTAAACGATTTGTTATGCTTACGTCTTTTATCTTTTACTCATTTCAGTCATTAGACTGTGGCCATGCTAGAGCCACTACTTTCATATATTTAGTCAAATAAATCAAGCCACTTTTCATTTGAGGTCAGTTGGTCAAACCACTTAGTTATGAGGATGGAAACAAACTAACAGGGATTGTCAAGTGATAGTAGTGGTGGTGAGGTGTGTGTATGTGGGGGGGGGTGACACAGATACACACACATATACACAGCAGACTTTCAGTTTCTGCCTTCTAAATTCATTCACAAGGCATTGGCCAATTTGGGACTAATAGATGACAATTAATCAACATGCTCTACAGTGGGACCGAACTCCAAATTGTGTGGTTGCAAAGTGTGCTTCTTAACAACAAACTTTTGTACATGCTGTTTATAGTCATTGTTATGCTAAATAATGGCTGCAACAGTTAACACTGATGGTCCGGTAATTTACATATCCTAACATTCTTGCAACATCACTATAGTTCATTAATTTATGTTAATTAACTGTCTATATATAAAGATCTTAATTCATCAAAGTAGTTAGAGTACTAGAATATTTCCAAATGCATCTTGAATGCTTTTTAGGGTAATTTTTTTTTGCCTGCATCACTACATTTAATCAAACTTATTATTTTCACTTCACCTTGACCCAGCTATTGAGATTTGTCTCAACTTGTTAACATGTATTGACTATAATGTTATATTGAAAGAAGTTTAATGTTTAAGTTGGTTGGTTATGAAAGTATTTATAAATCACATCACTGGGACAACTGAAAATAACATGTGTCAAACAGAATTAGTAGAGACAGCCTGGCTATATAATCTTTATTAAGGTGACGAGTTGGCAGAAAAATGTTGGCATGCCAGACAAAATCTTAGTGGCATTTCCTCTGTCTTTACGTTCTGAGTTCAAATTCTGCCACAGTCTACTTTGCTTTTCATCCTTTTGGGGTCGATAAATTAAGTACCAGGGACTATCTGCCCCCTCTCTCACTTGTATGTCCTTGTTTGTCCCCCCTATGTAAGCCCCTTGTGGGCAATAAAGAAATATATATATGATCTCGACGTAATTAATGTGTTTTGAATGATGAACTTGTACACTAAGTGTGCTAAATGTAGTGGAAATTTCAGATAAGGAGAACTTGAACACCACATTGTTTGTTGTAGGAGAGGAGTGTTCAGATGATTGTGAAAATTAACAGCTGTTCACTCCTAGATCATCAGAACTGTGTAGAGGAAGCTGAGTCTTGTATCAACACATGTTGCTCCATGTGAATCACCTCTTTCAGTAAGGGTTTCCACCAACCATATCTAGAGATCAGTGCAGCCAGCATAAAGTATAATAACATGGCATTGTCCTCATTTTTTCTTGAACCTCAGGACTATCAGAGACAATGGGGACATGGTGTAGATCTCTGCAAGCATCCCCATAGGTCTCTCTGTCTGTCTTCTAGTTCACCTAGTCTTTGTTGATGTGCTTCTTATTAGTAAATAACCAGAGCAAGATGAGTTTCTCAGGATGTTAGTGTGTTCAGGAAACCCTTCAGCTAAATCACACAATTCTCCCATGCCTTACAGTCTGAACTGTGATATATTCATCAGGTAGGATTTGTATCTCATCTCCCATGAGTTAGGATTTGTATCTTGTCCTCCATCCCACATCTTACAGGTTTTACAGCATCCAAGGATGTCCATGTCGTATCTTATAAGCTTTACAATCTTCAAAGAGTGTTGCGTAGCAGTCATGATGTCAGCATTTTGGTACCTGGGGCAAAATATCATTAGGATCAGGAAGCCTTTTCCATTATTCAAATGGCTTCCAATCCTTCATGTCAGTGAAATTTTTCTCAACAATACCTTTAATCTTTGTATTCACCATTGTCGTTGACTGTTAATCAATAGATCGAGTTGCCCCTGAAAGCAGAAAGTAAAATAAAATGTGTGTAAATGTGTGTATACATGTACACACACACACACACACGCACGCGCGCGTGCGCGCACACACCAAGTGAAGTCATGGTCATGGCCAGTGCCAGTAGTATATTAAAAGCATGCATCACACTCTTGAAGTGGTTGGCATTAGGAAGGGCAACCAGCCATAGAAACCATGCCAAACCAGACCGGAGCAGCTCTCCAGTTTACTAGTTCCTGTCAAGCTGTGTAACCAATGCCAACATGGAAAGCAGACACTAAATGATGATGATGATGTAATCATTGGTTTCATGTCTATTATTGCTTCTTAGAAATATAAGTGACTCATCACAAGACCTGCTAATGGGAGTAAGAATAAAATTTTGATCAGCAAGGTTGAGAAAAAAAAAAGAACCTGAAATAAGATTATTCAAAAAAGTCCCTTCTGGGCGAGATGGAGTTATTTCCCTTTGAAAAATCGCAATTAAGTTCGCAAAGGGTCTGTTTAGATATGATTTCCATTTAAATCAGCAAGTGAGAAGTCTGTCTCCAGCACAAATTTTATTTCCTCAATGTGCAAACTAAACATTTCATATTTGGAATATAAAAAAAGCCACTGAATTAAGCTAATTTTTTTTTTATGATCCTTGCTCTCAGTCAAGCAAGGTTTGCATCATTTGCTCCTTTTGTGGTATGATCCAAACTGTGTAAGAAGTTTCCATTTAATTCTGTCTGGTGTACTATCCTTTCAAATGCTATATGTTGTTGGCCAAATATGTAATTTTGCACGTCTCTGAGATCCTAAAAGAAGACCTATGGTTATTTAGTCACAGCTGAAAGTGGTCTTCCATTGCTCCAACATATTCCATTTTATATGCCCTTATATTGTCTGTGCTGCTGTTGCTGCCAGATGTATTGTTGGTGACATTGCTATTGCTGCTGTTACTGACACCAGCTTTGCCGTATAGACGATGGGTTTGTAGTTCCATTGACTGCCTGCTGAGCATTCACTGATAAACCTACGTGAACACCCTGTCTCTGTGCATGGTTTAAAGGCATTCACTAAATTCTTTTTTACACTGGACATACAACTGAATGAAACCCTTATGTTGTGTCTATTAAATAATCATCTGTACCTACTGGTTTGCATGAAATGCTTACCCAATAAAATAAGGAAGATCCTCCTCATATAGGTTTTCATGTTAAGTGGGAAGGATGGGGGCACATCAAATGACCTTATGATGGTGCTTTCTTTTGAAGGTCTTAGGTCTTGAAATAAAGGAGGTGTGGCCCTTAAACCCACTGGCTGTCAAAACCTCATTGTATTAGGGAACTGTAGCATCAAAAATATTTATTCAAAGACAAGTTTGAAATCTTATTAATATGCTTCACCAGGTTTCTAAACACAATAGGTGGGTGGCAGAAAGTTAACTTTGTTAAGATTGGTCTCAGTTGTAATCTTAAGATCAAGGGTGTTAAGTGTCTTAATTAGGTCCTTTCCAAGTCTATCTAGTGTGTGCCCATTTGCACATCTAGAGATGGCTACAGCATCACCTCTATATAAACCAAAAGTGACTGACAGAAACGTCTTCATTAAGGGGTCCAGTACATATAATCACATAAGGTCACAGTTATTTGTGTTATCAAATGCTCACATTGTCATATTGAAGGAACCTACTGCGTCAGTTTGTTTGACCCAGGCTGAACCTTTGTTGAACAGCAGGATTTTCCTGACAATGATAATCACATTTATATCCCTATCAACTTCATTTCAGGAGCTTTTTCACAACCTTACTAACCAAAACTCTATTCTTAGCTTCATTAGTAAGGATCTTATGTGCCTCCAGCCAGCAGGTCTGATGGGCCATCTATACTGCTAAGACCAATAATTTATGTTAAACCAATGGTAACTTTGTAACTAGACATAGCCAACGACTACGTAAAATATTACTGCTCTAAAACCTTTTTAGAGTGCCTTTTCTCAGACTTATACTTAACAACGTAAGGAATAGTATCTACAGCAAAACCACCATAAACTAAAAACCCCTAAACAAGTGCTGTCTTACAAGAGCTAGAATTGCAATGAAGGATAAGCATGTATATGTGTGTGTGTATGTATGTGTGTGTGTGTGTGTGTGTGTTTGTTTGTTTGTTGATGTTTTATCCAGCAGTTTTTATTTCATTATTCTTTTCTCAGGGTTGCCTCCCCAAATTAATTTTTTTTTAGCAAGAAACAAAGAACAACCTTGCTAAAATGGTTAGCATTGTTCTTTATTTATTCTCTTCTCTTCTGATTTCATTATTGCAGGGAGCAGATCAAGACTCACCAGTGAGAAGGTCAATTTCTCAGACTGGAAAGAAACTTCACCAGAACTTTTCGGTAAACAAGAGTAGACTTGATAATACAGAAAGCAGTTCAACAACTGGAAGTCAGACTGAAGTAATAAATGTTTTCTGATATTCTTAATCTTTACTTCTGTTCCATCCTTATACATAAATAACATAAATATAAATATAACATAAATAGTTCCTCTTTAGACTGATTTTGTCTTCACATGTCTCCTGACAAAACCCAATGAGGCTGAAATGCATGTCTAGCATTTCCACTGCCACAGTTGAATGATTTTTGTCTGCTACTGACTGATAACATTTGTATTTTAAAATATAGTATGTCCATAAGATGTACTGTCTCCAGATGAATACCGCAGCTAATTTGCTTTTATACAATGTATTTGCATTAAGTATGATACATTGCTGGCTATTTTAATTTAATGCTATTTCCATTGCACATAATAAACTTTTCTTCATTTGGCTGGGTGGGCTTACCTTGAGAGAAAATTATTGCCCTTTCATGATAGGGGTCTGCCAAGCTATTGTCATTTGGATGAATAGAACATTACATTTGGAGTGGTTTAGATGAGTGATAAAGTAAAATAAAGTGCTACATAAGCTGATGAACTGACAATTTGATGATTGCATAAATTTTGAGATGTGTAAAAAAATAACACACACACACACACACACACACAATAATCATTCTTGAAGGAGAATTTTCTTTTGTCAGCCCTCTCTTGTTGCTAAAAAGTTATTAATCTCCCAATCTATCAAACAGACCAAATATGTTTTTTCAGAGGACAACAAACAAATGATACTGTTTGAATGAATGGTGAATTTGAACCAATAATATAGTTTTGTTATTTAAAAGTAACTTCTTGTATTTAAATGAAATTATCTTTCATTACCAGAAATGCAGAAAAAATGTTGATAGCTCCAGCATTCGAAAAAAATTCTGCAAGAAAATTGAAAATTCTGAAACTGAAGAAAATATAAGGATATCAGAAAAATTCTTAGCCGGATCATCAAAATTCAAAATAAAAGCTAAGTCAAATGGTAATCATAGTTCTTAGCTAACAGTTTTGTTGCATTCATATTTTTAGTCCCTTTGTCATCGTATTTCTCTAGTAAAATAACTGTCATTTTATTAAGTTAGGTTTTGGAACCTACCATATTTAAACAGCAATATCTGGCCTAAATATTCTACCTGACCTGTTGTATGTTCAAACCTGCCAAATCCAGCTTCTCATTCCTTCCCGACTATTTTATTCTTAAAATATGCAACCACAGGCTCAAAATCTTGAAACTACAAGATAATGCATGATTAATTTAAAATGAAGTGAATGAATAAGCATTATATTTGACAGAGTAATATGGATGCTAAAGGGTTAATGGCATATAAAATACATATGTTGGCCAAAAAATGTCTGAAAAATTTCCTCCAGGTCCTAAATGCCAAGTTGAATCTGCCATAAGCTTTAACATATTAAAAGCATTTATTTTTTCCCTGAATATGCACTACTGAAAGTGGAATGTATCTAATATGCTCACAAAGGCAGCAAGCTGGCAGAAACTTTAACACACTGGGCGAAATGCATAGCTATATTTTGTCTGTTTTTACATTTTGAGTTCAAATTCCGTCAAGGTTGATTTTGCCTTTCATCCTTTCAGGGTCGATAAATTAAGTAGCAGTTGCATACTGGGGTCAATATAATCAACTGGACCCTCTCCTTGTCTTTCCTCCCTATGTTTAGTCTCTTGTGCGCAATAAAGAAATAAGAAATGTTAGCATGCCGGATAAAATGCTTAGCAGTTTTTCATCTGTTTTTATGTTCAAATTCTGTATAGGTGGACTTTGTCTTTCATCTTTTGGGGTCGATAAATTAAGTACCAGTTGTGTACTGGGTTTGATCTGATCAACTGGACCTCTCTCCCTTGTCTGTCCTTTTTTGTCTCCTCTATGCCTAGCCCCTTGTGGGCAGTAAAGAAACAAAATGGAGCAAATAAACTATAAATTTTGATGGGAAGTTTTAATTTAGATTGTATCAAAATAGGAAATCTGTATCATAGAACTAAGTAGTTTGGTATCAGAAAATGTTGAAATCAATTAGTCCTTAACTAATAAATCTTGCGTTACATTCTACATCACTCATAGAAAATAACTACTTTAAAATTTTGTAATCTATGCTTTTATATTTATTTTCCCTTCATCTTGTTAGCTAATTATTTTAATATCAACTGACTTGAAACTGCCTCTGGTCCTATAAAACGAAAACCTTTCATTTTAAGTGATTGTATTTGAATTAAAACAGGTTTGGCTATGTGGTTAAGAAATTCACTTTGTAATCACATGGTTTTAGGTTTAGTTGGTTAAGACCTCTGTACAGCACTTTGAGCAAGTGTTTACTCTAGGTCATTCAGTGCCTTGTGAGTGGATTTGGTAGAAGGATAGTGTATAGAAGCCGATTAAATGTGTGTGTGTGTGTGTGTGTGTGTGTGCACCTTTGTGTTTGTTCCCACCGCAACTTGATGACTGGTGTTGGTTTCTTTACATCCCTGTAACTTGGCAGTTTGGCAAAAGAGGTTGATAGAATGAATACCAAACTTTTGAAAATAAAAGCTGTGTGGTAAGTAGCTTTTATGGTTTCAGGTTCAGTTTCACTGCATGACACCTTGGGCAAATGTCTTCTGCTATAGCCTCAGATCAACCAAAGTCTTATGAATGGATTTGATAGAGGGAAACTGGAAGAAGCCTGTCATGTATATATATTTATATATGGTGGGGGGTTGTTTGTATTTTTCCTCCCACCATCACTTGACAACCAATACTGATGTGTTTACGTCTCCGTCACTTAGTGGTTCGGCAAAAGAGACTGATAAAATTAGTACTAGGCTTACAAAGAATAAGTGCTGGAGTTGATTTGTTCAACTAAAGGCAGTGATCCAGCATGACCATAGTCAAATGACTGAAACATGTAAAAGAATAAAAGAATAAAACTATGTACTAGGGACAATTTGTTTGACTAGACCCTACCAGATGATGCTCCTGTATAGCTGCTGTTTTCTGACTGAAACAAGTAAGTAGTAGATTAAAAATAAGAACCTGTAACACATAATAGTCAAAACTAGCCAGAGTGCAATACCAATGATTTATTTACAGATTATATACAGCGAGTAAATGTGAGTTGGTATGTTGCTGTGTATTTTGATGTTGCTGTCTCTATCGTCTGGTTGTATTAGAGGTTGGATGATCACTGTTGTTCATGAGATGTTATATTCACCAAACAGTGAGGTGAATGCTTAGTATGTAGATGAGAGGCTATGATAACTTGCTGTTGCTGAGACTGCTGAGACCAGGCTCCATGGGGTGTCCTTGTAGTGGATACCAGTGAACACTCACTACCAAATAATATTCGCATGAGTGTAGCAGACGAATCCATGCCCCACATTATGTTTTTCTCTATCATTGGTTGTTTCTATCATGCGGGAAGCTTTTGTCTTCTTTGCACAGCAATGTACAAATCAATCAACCACAACCTGCCATTCATGTCATGTGACACAAACTTAACCGATAGCTGTGTGAGCCATCCATCTTCTATAAATAGATTTTCAATTTTACTGGGGTCCAGTGGTTGGAGAGATCTTCTGAGGTCACCACTGGTCCCAGTAGTCTCAGTAGTAGCAAGTCGTTATAGCCTTTCGTCTACATACTAAGCATTCACCTTGCTGTTTGGTGAATATAACAGCAATCATCCAACCTCTTATACAACCAGACATTGGAGACAGCAAACGAACATCATCAGCAGCAACATCAAAATACATAACATACCAACTAACATCTACTCGCTGTATATAACCTGTAAATAAATCATTGATATTGCACTCTGAAGTCTGATCTTTATTCATTCCCCAACCACGTATACCTGATGGTCAGAGTCTGGCCAACTTCAACCATTATGTATTACAAACCTTAGTCTTTATCACACTAACCTGTAATCTAGCATGATAAAAATAAAAGTTTGATGTTTCAAATCTCTGTATTTATAGGCTGTACCAAGACATTTTAAAATAATGATAATAATAATAAAGTAATTGCATAAAGTGCTCAGGTGCACTGCAACTCCTAGAAAGAAATTTGAGTAATGTCTTCAAGTGGGAAGGGGAGAATATCAGGTGTATTGTTGGTGAATTACGGGAAGCAAGGAACTTCTGAAGGGCACAGTGTCCTGGCAACCAACAACTGATGCAGGAAATTTGTTCCATGCTTCAGTAACTCTGAGTGAGAAGAAATGTTTCCGAAAGTCATGGGAGCTGTGTTGCTTCCTAACCTTGTAGGCATGACCATAGGTGTTTGATTCACAGAATTCAAAAAGGTGCTGAGGAGTGTTGTTGGCAGGATGGTTAATAATCTTATGGGTGACCACTAAGTCAGTTGCAAGATGTCAGAGCTTTAAAGTATCCAGACCCAGGGAAGCAAAGCGTCCAGAGTATGGTAGATGCCTGATGGAGTAATTTGGTTGCACGTCTTTGGATGGTTTCCAGGAGATTAATATCCCAGGCAAGGTAAGGGTTCCAGGCTGGTGATGCAAATTCAGGTGTGGTCGTACCATAGCTATATATAGTCTTTAATAGACAGCTGGAGAGCGGCTGACAAAAGTCTTACTAAGTGATGCCAAGACACCTTCGGCCTACTTGGCAATTTTAGCAATGTGCTTTGGCCAACGCAAATTGCTATCAGCAATAAAGCCCAAATCACGTTCACAAGAAGACTTCTTGAGATTAGTGTTGTGGAGGGAGTATGTCAATGCTGGGTTATTCCTTCCAAAATGCATGGTGGCACACTTGTCCACAGCCAATTTGTGATCCATTGCTGCACTGTATCCAGGTCTGCTTGCTGAAGAGATTTAAAGTGTAAAGTATATGTCCTAAAGACAAGTACTGAGGAAAAGAAACCCTTAATATCACCTTCTTGCACTAAATCAAATTGAGTTTTACCTTATAAATCTCATATGAGCCAAAAAGGTAGCTTTTGTTTGTCTTTACATTCTGAGTTCAAATTCCACAGAGGTCAACTTTGTTTTTTATCCTTTTGGGGTCGATAAATTAAATACCAGTTGTGTACTGAAGTTGATTTCTAATTGATTGGTTTCGTCCACCTCTATGTTTAGCACACCTCCCGCGTGGGCAATAAAGAAATAAATACTTAGGAATCAACAGTCTTTAAGGGTTTTCTTTCTCTCTTTCGTTTTGTCTGAAGGAAGTATTTTGTATCCAAGGGCTAAACAACAGCCTTTCTGTCCACTGACCAGTTGTAGGATATTGCTGAAATATCTTACCCTACTTAAATATTTACACACATACACACGAACTACATCATCATCATTTAACATCTGTTGTCCATGCAGGCATGGGTTAGACAT
>JACXVO010042157.1:1118375-1120875 GCA_015501135.1 Hapalochlaena maculosa
GAGAGAGAGAGAGAGAGAGAGAGAGAGAGGGGGAGAAAGTGAAAGGTTTTACTTTAATTCAAAAACAAAACAGCGAAAAAAACTAGATTGACTATTAATGTCAGAAGTTTCGTTAAGTTCATTGTATTGCTTTGTAGCTTTACAATATGGGTATTAAGAAGTCATAAACGTTCCTTTGCGTCAACAAAACAACGAGTTTTTAAAAAAATCATTTTCTAATTCTAGGAGTTTTGTAAAACCATGACGCATGCGGTCAGCAATAAGAAAAGCGATACTGCCAGGTGGCAAAAGGCAGAAGTTGCTGAGATAAGAAGCGTTCAAGTCTGGTCAAATTTTCTTGTTTTTTTTTACCCAATTTGATCCTTCTGACTCTGCTAGTTTGCCGGAAGCTCCTGAAGAGTATTCCAGCTGCTAAACATCACCGATTCTATCTTGTTCATACGACGTTGATGAGTCATTGAAGTCTCAGCACTGTCAGCATAGCGAACCCCGTGTTTTGATCGGACAAAAATGCCAACCAAATAACTATAACTACCACGTCATTCAGCATCATAATATTGGACTTCTTCAGTTCAACAAAATAACTAAACGTCCACTTGTATCTGAGCAGTTAAAAATCCGGCTTTCGCAATTTAGTTGGAAATACTTTCAGAATGCTGACGGTTCATTTGTACCAAGCCACAACCATTCAATGACAAGGAATTGGTTCTGTCGGAAGCATTGCAATGGTCAAGGTGAAGAAATATCGCAATCATTATTGGTTTACTCGCCATTCAAAAAGATACATTCTGTTTTATCTGTCTCTTTTTTTCAAGTTCCAGTTGCCTTTCAACGCTCGAACAAGAATCCAGCTTCAGCCATTGGAATAAGATGAAAAGAATGGCAATGCATGAAAACAGCTCGAACCATTGACAAAGTTTCAGACAAGGGAAAGAAATGGAGCGCAATTTGGCTAAAAAGAAAGGTATTATCGGTGCGAAACTCCAATCAGAAATTAAATTTCGCCAAACGTGCTAACGTTTCTTACAGGAAGCTATACATATAGGGGCCAAACAAGGATAGACAAGGCCACCAGGCCAGTTGATGAGATCGACCCCAGTACACGAATGGTACTTAATTTATCGACCTGGAAGGATGAAAGGCTAAGTCGACCTCGGCGAAATTTGAATTCAGAACGTAGCGACAGATGAAATACCTCTGAGCACTTCTCTCGACGTGCTAACGAATCTGCCAGTCGGCGTCTTCAAAAGCACTTAATCATACACAAGACTTAGTGCAACGCTACACATTCTAAAATATAGAATATACAAGTCAGTGGTTTTAAGCAACTCTCTTTGTTTTCCCAGTCTTAATGCATTCACTCCAACTTTTTACTTACCTTTAATTTGTATCTATTTTAAAACTGTCTCTGCTTAGTTTTCTTCCGCCCATTAGTATTAACTATGTAGGAGCATTTTTTTAGAAAGTTCTTTGCATTATGAATTAATACCTTTACAATGATGCATTCTACACTGTGTCCCATTCCCCTTTAAAATAGCGCATGGAACTATGTTATATATACGCACACTCCTTAGCTCCATGTGGCTCCGGCAGGGCGTGGTGGCGAACGTTGCTGTACTCTTCCGCCACAAACTTCTCTCCCTTTCCTATCTTGTCTTCCATGTTTGTCCCCTCTATATATAGCCCCTTGTGGGTAATAAAGAAATCCATATATATATATATATATATATATATACGCACACATACATATATCCATACACACACACACATATATATATATATATATACATATGCACACATACATACACACACACGTACACATTTTTCATATAGTTTGCTAAAAAAAAAATATACCTCGGTCTTTGTTCCACCAGCAGCCAGGAATTCCTATAATATGAAGAATCCTTGTCTCTTCTACTCACCATCGACCAAATTTCTAGTGCTTCAGCATAATAGCTGACCTTTATCTCAGATATCTCACCCGCACGCACATAATTTGTATCTCTATCTATCCATCTATCTATCTATCTATCTATCTACCTACTACCTACCTACCTACCTACCTTGCTATCTGCCTGTCTATCAATCTATCTATCTTTCTATCCTTTTGTCTATCTATTTTTTTCCTACTCTGTATTACATATATGCATACATGCGCATGCACACACACACATACACTCATACGCACGCACACACGCAAACACACTAAATATAGAACGACGAGAACGAGTACTCAACACGGCCAAGTTTTAGTTGTGTATGAAAACTATCATTGCTTTCATATATACAGAGTAAGAGAGATACACTCAATGCCATTGATTGGTCGATGGGAAAAAACACATTTTCTTTAAAACATTCAAGAAACTACAATCATTTTTCCGCAGATTCACAAGGGAGTAGGACATCCCTCTCCTCTTTCATTTTCCTTTCCAATTGGAACTTTAAAAAGTCGGAGAGAGCTTGACAGAAGAAGAAAGTTCTTTCCTCAATCCTTTCAGCC
>JACXVO010042157.1:1125875-1130064 GCA_015501135.1 Hapalochlaena maculosa
TCGAACACAATATTAGCGCCGAAGAAAATAACTTAGCATGATATGTAAAACTTGTTTCCGAACCACTAATATTGGACGTAAGCAGATCAGGTTTGTGCAGAGTGGAAAAGATAAAGCACTGTACAATCACTTGCGAATGAATGAAACTGAAAATAACTGGATAAAGAAAAAAATACATGAATAATTTTATAGGCATGTAACGGATAAAACAGATAGACAAAAAAGATGTCTCTGCTGGATCACAGATATAGCCGACCCATCTAACAGGAAGGTATGCCGTAAGAAAGAAGGAAAATTTGATATATATGATAGGTTAGCTTGTGTGGTTATGCATTTGTGGTCGATAGAAAAGGTTGTTGTGGTATAAATAGTTGTTGCAGTCTAAGGAACAGTGGGTAAAAATCTTGCAGAAAACAACCCTGCTCGTAACCGCTCGAATACTCCGGAAGGTGCTTGAAAAATGAGGAGTGTTACCTTAGTTCATAAGTAGTGAACCGCAGTGCATCTGCAACGTTAGAAGCTGTGCATTTGTTTAATAATAATAATAAAAATAATAATAATAATAATAATAATAATAATAATAATAATAATAATTAATTCTTTTTATTGGCCACAAGGGCTAAAGAAAGATTGGAAACATGAAACAAGATACAGGACAAAGTTACAAAGGGTTTTTGCGAAAAGGAAACGTGTAAAAAGGTATAACAATTAAAATATAACAAGTAAAATGTGTAAAAAGAAAATAATAATAATAATAATAATAATAATAATAATAATAATAATAATAATAATAATAATAATAATAATAATAATAATAATAATAATAATAATAATAATAATAATAATAATAATAATAATAATAATAATAATAAATGTGTTGCAACAACCTAGTATGATTACCTTTTGGCTAGTTAATAGTATTACATTCCTACTTCCCAAAAGCAAAGTACCAAGTGAACGAAAAAATTATTGCCCCGTAACCTGCTTACCAACAATGTATAAAATACTAAGTTTTTAACAGAGAATGATATATCCCCTAATAAACAAAAATAATGCAAATGGTTCCACAAATTGTCAGAAGTAACCTGAGTAGACTGTTAGAAAGCTTTCGATAAACTACCACATAGCTGGATTAAGATATGTCGGAAAATGTACAAAACAACACCCTCTCTGTGAAACTTCTTGTCTGTAATAATGAGTTCATGGAGAGCAACACTAACTGTGAACGGTGTCAAAGAATCTCTCAATACTAGTGATGTAAGAATTTCATGTGGCATTTTCGACGGTGACTCCTCTTTTATCTAGATTAGTGTCTCTTTCGAAATTGCTCGATGATGTACAATACATGTTTGATAAAAACATAAACCATCACATTTACATGGATGACTAAAACCTCGGTAAAGACATTAACAACTACAGAGGTTACTAGCGATTGTTAAACAATTCAGTTATGTTATGGGGTGCAATTTGTTCAAAAGCTACCTTTATTATAAGAAAGATGGCAGAAACAGCCAACGTTAATCTTGGATAGCAGAATGTCATAAAGGAGTTAGAACCGTTGGAAAGCTACAAGTACCTAGGGATACTCGGAAGGGGCGGAATCAAACGTTTATCGCTAAGGGAAAGGACGAGAAAAAATGTTATCGCAGGATAAAAACAATACTCGAGACAGCGCTAAATGCAAAAAAAAAATAGGATCGAAGCGATAAATCAGAGAGAGAAAAGAGAAGACTGTGGATGACGAAAAGTGATTTGAAACCGGAAATGGAGGTTCTAATCTTTGCTGTCCATGACCAAGAACTGATGACAAATTAAATCAAATACAGAATAGAAAACACCAGAATGTGATAAGTGCAGAAACTGCGGACAAAATGGTGAAGTCGTATGGAATATTATCAGTTATGTACGCCTGTAACACAGAAAGAACATAAGAGACGTCACTCCAATATAGCAAGTCTTGTCTATTTGACATTTTACAACAAGTATGGAAGTGACAGAAAGAAAATATTGGTATGACGATAAATCCGAAGACTTTATCGAAGATGATAATGCAAAGATTCTATGGGATTTAAGAATCAGTATGAGATAGAGAGCAGGAAACCAGACGGTGTTCATTGAGAAAGAAAGCAAACTATGCCGGGTCATAGATAAAGCATGCCTAACTGATTTTATGCCACAAGGAAGAAAGAAAAGTCGAAAGATAGGATAGGTTAGCTTCTGTTGCTAAGCAGTTATAGTCGATGAATAAGATGATAGCAATATCAATAATTGTCGGATCCCTGAGAACACAGAGAACATTCTTGAGAACTACAAATAACAAATAGGGGCTGCAATAAGGATGGAAAACTTGCAGAAAACTGCACTGCTTGGAGCCACTCTTATAGTGTGGAAGATACTCGAAAATTAAGGTGTGTTAACTGGTAGTGAACAGCTGACACCGTAGTACATTTACAGCGTTAGAAGTTGTGAATTTCTTTTACAATAATAATAATAACAACAACAACAACAACAACAATAATAATAATAATAATAATAATAATAATAATAATAATAATAATAATAATAATAATATGTTGGAAACGCCCGCACAACGCGAACACAAAACGAGGCACGACAATGTAACCTGATGTGTCCACTGGCTGTTGTGTGGTAAAGCAAATCTCGAGAGAGCCGAGCAGTTGCATGCACACAAGCCAAATGGAATAATGGAAAACGGGCATTATAAAATACTCAGGTATTTTACCATTCAATGAGACTAAGTCATAGAGGGGAGACTGCCGGGTCTCGAGATCATCCTTGAAGAAGAAAAGCAAGCAAGGATAATAGATGTTGCAATACCAGGCAATTCCAGGGCGAAGTGTAAGGAGACATAAAAGAGTGAGAATTACCAGCAACTACGCGACAAAATAAGAAAGTTATGGGGCAGGAGGAAAGTAATAGCGATACCACTGGCAAGTGGGATATTGGGAGCAATTTCCAAGAGCTTTGAAAAACATGTTAAGAATATTGGAGCTGCTTCCAGGGTCGAAATGAACCAGAAGACAGTATTGTTTTGCACAGTTCTCATTCTACGGAAAGTATTGTCTCTTTGGGTCACATGAGAAGGCACTACTTGAAACATTTGAGAATTTGGCTTTAGGATCAACGCCACTAAAGTCATCTCTGAAGCTTTGATACGTTGACGACACCTTCATACACTGCTCCCAACAGGAAGATTTGCAAGTGCTACTAGATCATTTTAAGTAAATAAAGACATCTATACAGTTCACAACAGAAAAAGAAAATCAACTAACATTGCTAGATGTATTAATAATACGCATGGAGTATGAGTTTAGGACATCTGTATACCATAATCCAACCTTCAGAGGACGATTCCTCAACTTCAATTCTAAACATCCATACAGTGTAAAGAGAAGGATTGTTCAGTGCCTAAAACATCGAGCAAAGAATATAATCATTGATCTTTATATGGCTAAGCAACAATCTATTATATAACAACTACCACCCCCAAAGCATACTATCTACACTAATTAGAAAAAGGAGGGGGATGAAACCCATAAACTGACCACAGTTTGTTTATCCTATGGGAAAAGCCTCTCAGATAAGATACAAAAGATATGCGGTCGAATATTACATGAGGAGAGTATTCAAGAGTAATACATTTCGCAAATATCTTCACCGAGTAAAACCACCAATAGAATACAATATGAACAAAGACTGTGTGTACTCCATCCCATGCAGTTGTGGTAGACTATACAAAAGCGAAACATGACGCCGCGTCAAAATAAGAGTAGAGAAACCTCGAAAAACTATGATACGAGGAAATATAAATAAATTGTGTATAGCCGATCATCTATGTAAAACAGAGACCATTCTTTAGTGGGACAAAATGAACTCCACTAGAAAATACGAGAACTAAAAAAGGCAGCACATATGTTAGTACAAAACAACCTCCTAAGCAGGCCTAATGCAGATATAAACAGTATATGGAAACCATAATAATGAAGGATTAAAAAAAAAGGCTTATAAGCCCTAAAATGCGCTTCATAATTGCCAAAGGGCATCTGTCGTAGTGGTTAAGAGCAATGGCTATTAGATTATCGAGTGCAATTCAAGACCACTAAATAAATAAATAAGTGGTAATAATAATAATAATAATAATAATAATAATAATAGTAATAATGATGAT
>JACXVO010042235.1:1483122-1497605 GCA_015501135.1 Hapalochlaena maculosa
TATATAAAATACCCAATACCAATTTGATTCAGAATCAGTTTGGTGGAATAGCAAATATGAAAATGCATCTACCTACAATTTATTGTTTCCCATTTAATGTCTGGAATCGAGATTTAGAAAGAAAGCGCAAGGAATCTTCATTACCAAGCGTCCTTTTTTCTCTGCCCGTTTTTGGTGAATAGCGCGAGATTGCTTTCGATAATGGAAGCAGTCACAACTCTTTGCATTGAAATAAAGGGATACAACTTCTTAGTGATTTTATGTAGAATTAAGTACCCCGGATAAAGAAAAAATATGTCTGACTATAATTACACAATTAATTCGCTAAAAATTATCACAGTCAAATTCAGCAAAAAGACATATATAACGACTGTATAGTCATTACCAATATACAGCTGTACAATTAGCACGCACAAACCAACAAGAAAGCATTACCGGAACGGTGACTATACCCCTCGGCACCTTACATTACTGCCGATACAATTATATATCACATATTGTCCCTGCTTTTTATTCAGTGTAAAACAAATTAACATATTCATTTCAAGTATATGCACGAGCGCTGAAGTTTTGGGGGAAGGGCGCCAGCCGTTTAGATCAGCACCAGTACACATCTTGTATTCAAAATTAATCGATCATCTAAGGATGAAAGGCAAAAATCAACTTCTTTGAAGTTTATACTCAGAACGTAGAAGCAGACGAAATACCGCCCAGCATTTTGCACGGTATACTAATATTAGTACTACCTCGCCAGCTTAAAAAGGAATTCGTGAATTGGAAGCGCTATTCTCTTGTCACAGGTAAATTGAAAATTGATTTTAAAATTTCATATTCACACCTGATTGATTGATCGAAACACACTGAAAGTACTTTTAAATTGTCTAAATGTATTGCTGATCTATACGGGTATTATGCATTATTGATGATGAACTAAGAATTATGAAATTACATTAAGCCCATGCCACACTTGCCTAATGTTTTCGCAGAAACTTAGGAACCGAGGGTTATAATCAAATGCAACGTGCCATTTCTGACTTTATCATGCTGGTGATATTAATTGCCTATTTGATCATAACTTTATAAATGAACATTAATTCATTTATAAATTGTAATTAAATTACACCTAAAATGGATTATCTATGAATTTGAAAAAAAATAGTCGCATAAGATGTGGAGTTACAGAGGAAGCCAGTCAAACAACCGTTGAATGACCTGCATCAGTGAGAGCGAAGGGTAAAGGAAAAGAATTTAAGCCTCGTTTATACGACCAAGACTATATATAACTGGGCTTCTACCTTTTCTGAACATGAAAACATTCCTAGTCCGCTGTGTTTATTTTTTAAGGATAAATATGCAAAAGAATGTATGGTAACAAACAAGTTAAAGACTCTTTTCAGTACCAGGTACAAAAATTGGTCAACATTCGAAGCCTTTAAAAAAGCAGGCTTCAAAGTTCACAAAGAGAATGAAAACAGCAAAACTGAAGAGACAGGTTACTTGGTTGCTCAAATGATTGCAAAAAAAAAGAAAAGAAAAGAAAAACAAGAAACGTCATAGTATTCCGGAAAGCAGCATAAGAGAATATTGCTATGTTATTGTTCAAATAATGTTTCGAGCCGGGTTCGAGATAGAAGTTAATAAGATTCCAGTATAAGATAACACAGCAGGGAGACGAATTCAAGATACGTTTGCATTGCAGTTGGACAAATCAAAAGATGTTAGTACAATTGATGGGTTTTATGCGTTTCATTTATAATGCCAGAGCTATTGAGCAATTCTTGCGTAGTCTAGGACTTCCATTGAGAATTATAGCTGACGTTAAATTTTCAAGCTTTAAATTTCTTCATGAACGAACATATTTTTTATGGTTAAAAAAGTTGGTTCAGTAAAATGATTTACAACGTTAGAAAAAGAAAGGAGAATATAAATATTATAACTACTCAATGTTTTATGCATCAGAAAGCATTGATTTCACAAACTGTTGAAGATGAATTACAAAAAGTTATAAACGAAATGATTGCAAAGGTCAATGACACCAAGGGTAATTACTCGTATATTTCTTGCAACTGCAGCAATTGATCTTTCTCCCATCGAAGAAGAATTGAAATGAAATCAAGAACTATCGAAAAAGGTGAAACAAGTGTGATGCAGAAAAATAGGAAGACTTCTGGTGTGAACCTGGCAAAGGAGTGTTAGATAAGAAAAAGAACGCCCCTTGCATTATTCGCAACCTAACTCCAATACCTTGACGGCTTAAAATACGAGTTGACCTGCATGCCAAGGCCTCTGGTCTACCCGACCTCCCTCAAAGACGATGAAGCGATGTCGTAGGATAGAGCTGCCTTCAGGGAAGACCCCATTGCAATGTGGAAGCAATTGACATTGTTCAAATGCAGGTCCCAGTCAACAGACCATCGTCACGAACGCTAGATACACAGTTTGAATGATACGCTCTCCTTCCAGCAGGTCACCATTTTAACACCATCAGCAAACAGCAGCACTTTATCCCCAGTCGTGCTAGGCATGTCATTGAATAAGAAGAAAAACAGGATCGGACTGAGGACTGAGCTCGGTGGAACGCCGCTGTAAGCCCCTACCTCTGAAGACAAGCTGCAATTCACTTGTACTCGGTTTGTTCGATCCTCAAGGAATGCTCTAACCCATTGAGCACAGTCGTTAAGACCAACAGACTGAAGCTTAATTAAGAGTAGAGTGAGAAATTATATAGTTATAAAATATAAATGAAAATTGTCCTTGTCATTTTCCGTTATCAGAATTAATGCATACTTCAGCATCTTATAATCATGGTAGATCATATTAACGTTAGGTTCACATAGGTACAATTAACGTTAGGTTCACATAAAAATAAACTGGTGCATCGCAAAATTATGTTCATTCAAAAAGTGTGTTCCTAAACAGAAGAAGCTTCAAGTTCCGTTCAAGATCCTGCAGTGCTTCATATCATCTATGCAAAGTGTTTCTTCAGTCCAGTAACAAGTACTGAAACCAATAATGTCAAAGCAGTTGAATCGTAAGTAGACTTTCATGCTGAGAAAAAAAAAACTTCCGACTGAAATATCTTTTACAATATGGAGTGTGCTTTCGTATCGGTATCTTTGATCACAAATATTTATTTAATACATTTTGCTGATATATTTTCGTTATTGACTAATGTGTGCAACAACTGAGTTATATACAAAAATTAGGTTAATTTTTTTCTGCGGAAAGAATATTGTGGTGATTTTAGTGAGATTTGAAATTGAAATACTAACAAATGAAGTTAGTCTCAAAAGCTATTATAAAATGTCTCTTGCGGAATATTCTTCTCGAAAGTTTTTAACGTCGGGGCAAGCATTTAGTTTTCGACTAAAAGAATGATAATGGTTTACTATGCGTTTAAATATCAGATTTAAAACAACAATAAATGTTTCCAAATGTAGCTTCTGACAGAGTTTGACAAATTTTGCTCAGTTTAGGTTGATTTTTTATTTAAAAAAAAGCAATTGGTTCTGCAACAATATGCATGCAAGGGTTCACATGAAATTACAAAATTTGGAATAACAATTACTATAAATGAGAGGGGTTTTGTGAGAAGTAAAAGTTGCCTATTTTCCAGATCGAGTATCTCACGCCTTGAGTTCTGATGAATTTTCAGCTGCTTCATATAAGAAGCAAAAAACGAACTTTTAATTTTGTCTGAATACCAAGTGAATTTAAGAAATGGTTTTAGCCTTTTATTCTTTCAATCACTTCATTTTTTGGCCATGGAAATGCATAAGCACTAATTTCAACTATTTTATCGCAATATGGCTTAGTATGTGGTAATTGTATTAACGTTCTTATAAGATACAAATCCAAAAATCAATCTAGATGAAAAGGATATTGATTCATGCGGGTATCGACACCACAAAGTACGTTTGCTTGAAAGTATAAATTTTGCTCTAGGTTTCGCTATATATTTTTTATTACTCACAAGGGGCTATACATAGAGGAGAAAAACAAGATAGGAAAGTGAGAGAAAGTTGTAGCTACCACCTCTTGCCGGAGCCGCGTGGAGGTAAGGTATTTTTCGCTCAATAAACATACGCAATATCCGGTCTGGGAATCGAAACAGCGATCCAACGACCACGACCCGCTACCCTAACCACTGGGCCATTGCGTCTCCATCCTATGTTTCTATATAAGCTACATGGCTTACAATTTAGAGGAAAGAGAATTAGCTGATACTATCGATACTATCGATATCAGTATTTCACTGACACTTCCTTTTGTGAAATTCGACAACGGGATTTGGATATAAATTATCTGAAGACATCGCAGAATGTAAATTGTCAGAAAATACGTTACAAATAACTTTGTGAAACCATTTAGCAAATCTACCAAACTGCGGAATAGACATTTTTTTAAAATTTAGAATATCAAGCTAATTATAAGTAGAATGGCAGACAATATGGATTTACGTTTATTAGTAATAGTTCGCTATGTTTTGAGTTTGTATCATACAGACGTTTATAAAATACATGTTAAAGTAACGGATTCAAAAGCATCTCTTAGTTTTTGTTGTTATCATCAAGAGTGGCGTATCCTGGTTTGGAGAAGCATTAAAAAATATGGCAATTTTTCATTCTTCTTTTACGTGCTTCGGTTATTTGACTGCGGTCATGCTGGAGCACCACCTTTAGACGAACACATCGACCCCAGAACTTATTCTTTGTAAGACCATTACTTATTCAATCGGTCTCTTTTGCCGAACCGCTAAGTGATGGTGACACAAATACACCAGCATCGGTTGTCAAGCGATGGTGGTGGTGGTGGTGGTGGGGCAAATACAGACACAGAAACATACAGAAGAGTATATATATACATATATATATATGACGGGCTTCTTCCAGTTTCCGTCTACCAAATCGACTCACACGACTCTGGGCGGCCCGAGACTATAGAAGATGACACTTGCCCAAGGTGCCGTGTGGTGGGACTGAACACGGGGCCATGTGGTTGGTAGAGAAACTACTTACCACGATGCCACTCCTGCACGACTAAATCATAACTCATATAATATTCATATCTATAATTTTCTGTTATATTTATGATTTATGATATTATTTTTAAAAGTTGGTTGTCTGTAGCTGATAAAATCTTTTATACATTTGATTATTACCAAGCAACAGCTTCAAATTCTTTGTATAAATATAAAACAAAACCAGATCATTATAACAATTTCTAATACAAACCTACTTCAAATCGGTGTTGTTTATATGCATCATTTTTTATTAGTTTTTATTACCTCAGCCTTGCTTGTAGCCTTTATTTCATTCGCTTATTTTGCTATATACGTGATAGAGATAAGACATCAAGAAATAATGTTTGTTTGTAAGAGGATTAAAAGCTATTATGACGATATAAATGCATCCAGGTTAACTGGATGCCTAAGCAAAGCATTTAACTAGAGTGTAAGTAAAATTGAAGGTTTATAAATTTATTGTCGCTCCTACAAGCTGTGTGAATATTTCGCAAATAAACTATTATCTAATATATATAGCTATTGTTGTCATTAAGCCGCACTGGCTTGTTTTGCTTTCTGAGACCTATAACAACAATTGCTGTATGAGTGAACTCGATCTCTTCTTCCAGTCATAGACTTCCCGTAATTGTGTATTCATTTAATTGGTTTAATTCACTCGATTGCAGTTTTGCTCTGCAAAATTGTAAAGAATATTGACTAGTAATACTTTATCGACCGAGGAAATGCAAAATTTTACAGGTTTAAATTTGAAATGAAAAGTAATGTAAACAAATTCAAAAACTAAGTGATCATACTTTCTAAGTCATATTCGAGCAAACCTCTGTATACAATTTCTTGCCAAAATAGATTGAAGATGCATAGAAATTATGTTAGATTTCATATTCAAAGATACTCGTGTTCAAACGAAGAAACATCGCTAGAATATCTATTCAAATATTATTTTAATTATCTATAAAATAATTAACCACCAGCTTCTTCATGATGACTGAGTTAATTAAGAGGCTTGCATATGGCCGCTGAACCGCTTAGAAATAGCAGGCAAACGGCAGAGTATTTGATGATATTGTCTTAATATACGACATTCAAGAAAATGATGGAGCATTCATCTGACATATCAACATTGAATGCGATTATCTGTCATAACAGACATTGGAGCCAACCGACGTCAACAGATCTACACTGATGAGATACACATATTCACATTAACAATTTGGTGTTTTTTCTCTCGTATCATTGATGTTACACCTGAAACTGTATTGCTGTTGATGTATTTATCTGACAGCTATCTAATATTTAAAGAGGAATATGAAATACAATTACAAATAATATCGCAATAGAAAGTGAATATATCAGATTGATTATATAACATTCTCATTTACTGTTATTTTATCAAAAATAATTGAAATTTAATTATGATCTAGGTCTATATAATCGCCCTCTAACAAGAGGAATAAATTCGGAGATTGTAGCGCTTTAACTATAATGATTTTGTTTGTGTGACTGTTTTGCTTAAAATACTAGGATAAGTTCCAATTCTGATCTTGGTTCGATATAATTAGCAAGCAGAATATAGGCAAAATCAATACAACTGGGCTGTTCAGCTATCTTGTTACTACTAACTTGATCCCTGTCACAAGCACTCTCCTCCAATAATCTAAGAAACATAAACAAATCTTGAATCCATAGTTGGGGCAAGTATTGAGACTTTATTCATTACTCTATTATGAGAAAAGATAATTATAAAAAATGTTCTTTTCACATCATCCAATACTAATACTTCGTAACTTATTGCAATGTCTCAAAATAGATTTCAGAATTTTAATAAAAAAGACAAAGCTCGTGGGTGATTATAGATATACGATCAAGAAGTCAATCAACCTTGAACATGGAAAATTAAATAGATAAAAAGTGATCTTGTGTAAATATTTCAGAAACTACGATACTTTGGAGGTCCTTGTTACTGATACGTATTCTGCACCCTTTGTAATACTCTGATTTCGCCATCATCTATGGTTCGACGAAAACAATACTGAGATCAAATATGATTTTGAATTTATGGCTTAACTAACTTGCATATTTGCAACCTTATTAGGTTAGAGATATTTCAGTGGGATATCGTCTTTTCGTCAACTTTTCAACATATTAGACAAGTGTTATAACCATTCTGCTGAAAAGATCATACGCGTTACAATATCTCAACTAAGAATATATGAAAAATATTTCGTGTAAAATTGGAAATTGAAACCTTTGTATCCATTTGTATTCTCTTTCGTCGGTAATGCATTGAAACATTAGTGTCAGGCACCTAACATAAATATATTTAGAGCCAATACTATAACTCTTCATAAGTGATTTCATTAATCGGTACTTTTTCAAATTATTCCATGCTTTATAGGATCATATCTTATTTTGGAAATTGCCAGACCACTCTCCAAAGGATGATCATTCATTTTTAATTTAACTTAATTTACTAAGTAAATGTTTCTTTTTATAATAAAAGCAATTTCTCTTCAATAATAATGTCAGTCAGATATAAGCATTTACTTTATAACCGATTCCAAAGTGAAATTTTGACAAAAGACAGCTACAAAATGTTGTTCAATATACAACAATATACGAATCTGCCATCATAAATTTTTCTTGCCACAAAATTCTCAATTTAGAACAATAGCAGGAAGAAACAACAAACCGTAAAGCTTTCGACTGGATAATGCTGATAATTGGCTCTAAGATTATGATCAAGTGGAATGAAATTGAATTATCATTGACGATTCCTTGCACAGCATTAGCGATAGTGAATTTTGATAGATGTTTAAGCTCTGCAAGATCATGTTTATGGCAACTGGTCGAACGATAAAAACAAATGGTTGCAGCCAACACTCTTCATTGCCTAGATATGTCTAGCTTTGATTGCCACCCATTGAGGAAGACAAATCTAATTATTGGCTTTTTGGATAAAGATCTTGAATTTATCATTTCTCACTCAGAACTAATCTTGTTATTTCTAGAGGAAAATAACACAAATAAAAAAGAAATGAAACGTACAAAGGAACTAACGGCAAAAAATAACTAGAATGGAATTCTAAAACATAAAATAAATTTCCAACAGACCGAAACGGTTGTTAGTAGTAATATTCAATCTTAGTAGATATCAAAGGTTGTAATAGCTTGTGAACATGCAGAAAAATTCATTCTCTGAACGGGAGTGTATAATACAAAGAGAAGTGGAGACAGAGAATCTACAAACGAGAGGAGTTACGTACGAGCTTAGAGAAAAACTATAGAAGGAAAACAGAAATATATCGTGATAGAGAAAGAGAAAAGGAAGACATTATTGCACTTTAAACTATGAAGAAAGGATGGAAGAAGGGGAAATGAGCATGGCAATATGGAGGAAGAAAGAATAAAATTAGAGTACTCACTTTCACATACATATCTATATGAAAGGCACAATGGGTATAAAGTGACCGCGAGTGCAAGCAGAATAGCGTTTGCGTTGATGTATGAATGTGTGTTACAGATAAGACAACGGGGGAAAAATTAATGCATGTGTACTGAAAATTGATAATTGCATTAATAAATAATAAATGATCATTCATATGCAGGTGCTGTCATTATAATAGATTCATTGCATTTTATTTTTCATTAGAATATTTCTCCTAAATTCCTTTTCTTTTATCACGGAAATTCCATTATTATTTGAATGGATGGCACGTGTAAGTTTTGCGATTGCACATCGATCGAGCAACAGGTCTACAGGAAAAGAAATTTGTGATTATTTATATTAGATCTTAGAATGATTTTCATATTAAATTACAATATGTTTGGTATATAGAGGAAAGAGAGAGAGAGAAGACGTGGAGAGAATGAGAAAGAATTCTGAGAGCAAGAGTCTATTTTAGAAATACGTGTGCGAATATTACTTTGTGGGTAACAATTACTCGTTTAATAGTTCTCTTTCGATCACAGATTTCATTCAAAATTAATTAACTTTTATCAATTTCATGAACAGAAAATTTCATAAGTATCAACATTTACTTTCAGGGTCGAGCGGTACAAAATCACCATAAGTTTTTCTGTGATAGGAACATTTCAATCAAGAATTTTCCACCTGGAGCAATACGCTCTTATAAGACAAAAAATCAAAACAAACGCTACTTTTCGAAATAGCTAATGCTCTTTCTTAGTGAGCACTTAAGTTCATAACATAAATAACTTTACACTTTCAGTTAGAAAATACTTGAACTCTAATGAATTTCTAACTATATACAATCTTCACCTAGATCTTAAATACAGTACAGAAACCACGACTAGAATACGGGTGTAGATATTCATATAGGTTTCGATATTACCTATTGAAAATAAGCGGTATCTCCTCAGTAGGATCCGATGCGGCACAAATAGGACATAACTCGTTACAGCGGGGCACTTTCTTTTGAAATTGAAACGCATAACATCGGATTGGTATAATCATTCCTCTCCTGTAAAGGAAGCGAGGGTTGTTTTCCTCCTACTTGTGCTGCATCTGATCCTACTGACAGTGTTGAGTACTTCTACAGGTTAGTCGGCAAGATCGGGTGTCCGGTCGGTAGATTTCTGCATGTGTTCTTCCCCAGGGATGATATCAAGGAGTTATTAGTTGACGGTGTGTAGTCTTGTTATTAGGTGCCAGAACTGCTCTCGACGCAAGCCAAATAAAGTCACGGTAGTTTAACCCGAGTTTCCCAAATACAGGCTGTCGAATATTCGAAGATATTTTCACCATGGTGGATATTGTTTGCAAGTTGATGTATCCCACTGCATCCGGAAATAAACGACCTTCACCTAGCTCCAAAATCACAGAAGAGAAAACAGTAGAATTGTGGCCACCACGCAGATGTGCATGCATGTTGGTCGTTAGGTGCAAATACTGAATGCGCGTGCACAAATTAGATGACTTGAGACAAGCATGAACAGCGTCGGCCAGAGTCCCTTTGGGGATAACTGGAAGAGTTTGTCGGAAATTGCCACACAGCAGAACCGTTAATCCACTCATGAGATCGTTGGAGTCCTTGATGTTTTGAAGGGAACTGTTTAAAGCCTGTAAAGTGCTCTTGTGTGTCATGATGCATTCATCTCAGACGATGCACTTGCACCATCGTAAAACCTCGCCTTGCTCGGTATTTTTGGAGATGTTGGATACGCAACTTTTCCTTAATCCAGAGGAAGTTTGAAAACAGAGTGTGTTGATCCTACTACCAGGGAGTGGAGTCACTGCGATTCTAGACGATAGAACCGCAATGACGATGTCCCCGTTGCATCGAACAGCGGCGAGTATTAATTTTGTGGTGAAAAATTTCCCAGTGTCCTGTGGTGGAAACCCGCATCGGACCACTGAATTCACACTATTGAATGAGAATTGTAAAAGGTTGCTGAAGAGCATGAGGTGTTTCGAATAAAGTGCCCCCTGCCATAGTTACGTCCCACTTGGAATCACCTTCCAGAAGCCCTCGCCGGAAACATGCCTCCCGGAAGGTGCCAGATAAGACACCGTTAACAGTTCTTATGTCATCCAAGCTTCTGGGACTGATTACTTCATTTAGAAGAACTTGAATGTGGAAGCACTCGTGTTGGGACGGAGAATTGGCGCACACATGCCCAAGACTCGAATCTAATTTAACACCCGGAAACCCTTTTAAATTGTACCCGCAATTTCTGCGAACCTATCTGCTTTTAGTCAAAATATAGTACGATGGAGCCTGCAGATAAAGCAATATTCTAACAAAGTGTCCTCGTGGCTTAAATTGAAAAACGTACTTAATGTAGATTCCGATGTATTTTCGACCAATAGAATAGCCGTATATTCCACGAAGTAAACTTTTTCGCCCTTTTCCATGTGAACTGCGAGCTGGACAACGGTGGAAAATCTTTGGTAAAGCAGAAGAATCAAGTCAAAACGCCTCATTACTACTTACATAGCAACCTGAGAGATAGTCGGATATTTAATGATGAGAACCTTTCTATTGGACACCGAACATGGCGACATCACTACCCTTTGATGACATGTTTACATATTTGCAGATGTACTTGATAGACTTCACAGAGTTTCAGAATTCGACTTTAATATGGGCGTTGAAGATTTTAAGGAGTAGAGAGCAGTAGGGAACGTTCCCTCAGACGTCAATCTGATGCTACACAACCGTGATTATGAGGCCACCATCCACAGGACTAAGGGGCCTGTATAATGGGTATCTATCGCTCCAAATTTCTGTTTCCTGGACGAATCTTTGAAGATAGGCGTATGAGCATGGAGATCCATCCTTGCAGCATGGGCTGCCTTCGTGGCAAGGACCGCTGGGTTTATGTACCATGTCGTTTCGTACAATGTAGTATAGCTGTGTGTCTAAGACAGGTTTGGGGATTTCGACAGAAATAATTTCGTCGACTTTCGTAGATTCAGTCTTATTGGGGATCTAAAGCAGAATGTGGACGTGTGGTTCCTGCCGTTTGATGATATACATGTGACACCTAACAGGGCCAAAAACGTGTTCCTTAACGATAATGTCGATTAGGCTGCTTAATTTTAGTCGGAGAATTCGGGCAACGATGTCATCGTCCGGCATTGTTCTCTGGCTATCTCAATCCATGCGGGGTTGCAGGGGAATGTAATGAAGAGGTCTGGTCGGCCCTAGTGACGAACGTATGTAATTGCCTCATGTGTATTTTTTTGCGTGCATCGTGGTTCACTTGTTCAGGTAGGAAGAAGCGTAGAGAGAATGATAGAAAAACAGAAATAGAAAGAGTCAGACACACACAACACGAGTGAAGGATTGGTTTATCTATGTAAAAAGACATTATTCTGTTGCGAAGAACACCAGTGACAACCTTCGTTATTTTATTTCGTTAGTTTCTTCCTGTCTTTCCTTAAGTTTTTTTTTGTTCTTCAAATATTTTATTTATTTATTTACTTTTACAGTAGATTAATCTGTTTACTATTGAAACACACGTGCACTCAATTGTCGCGCGTTGTAGCTAACTCTTTTGCGTGACAAACAAGACGTTGAAATTCTGAAAATACCTTACAAATGAAAGATTAACAAATCTTACGAGGAGAGCGCTGGCATTAGTTTTGTAACTTAATAATTTAACGTTTGCCAAATTCCGCCCAGGATCATAGGCTATCAGCCTATCGATTTTTGTTTCAATCAGACTTATGGCTTGGGAGTCCATAAACAACACACACACGCACACATACATCGACAAAGAACCTTTTATAAATATAGAAATAGATGACTAATCTAGCGTCATAAACTCAGCTATGTAAAAATATTCAATAATAACTTCAAGATTCGAAAATCACCAATGGATAATCAGACCAAATTGAATTTCAGTTCTCTCTAAAATCTGAGTCAATGGGCACGTAAAAAGAAAATGAAACGAAACAAGGGATAATGTAAGTTGATGCATCCAAGATTATGCAAAGACAATCTTCTTTTCTTCCTACAAGGAAACCACTGACATTATTGAATGATATCTCAGAAGTCTGGAAGTGATTGCGGACAAAGATCTCAGATGGAGTGCCCACATCAACAATAAGGTCAATAACGCATGCAGAAAGAGCTGCTGGATCTTAAGAACCTTCCGGTTCGAGACGTAAGTATCCTCATTCCTAATTTTTCCTTCTTTGTACGGTCATATCTCCATTATTACAGTCCACAGTGGTCTAGTCTCCCCGTACGAAATAAAACATTTCAAAAACTGAATCACCCTAAATGTCATTCACTAACAGTATTAAGGGTATAACTGATCTTGATTATTAGGACCCTATTTAACAATGTCTCGGAACAAATAAAAGAAGGTATCACCTTTAACTGGAATCTGTACAAATTTCCTCACAAAATACAAAAACAGGTCACCAATGGACCAAAATACCACAAAACCTGACTAGAAAATGATGAAGTTAATCCCATCAGGTGGTGCTAGTAAGATACACGCGACCTGGACCAATCTTCACTCGAAATATACTTAAATTATCGAAGTGTGTAAATATATGTGTGCACACGCGTGTGTGTCTATGTGTGTGTGTTCACACACATATATATATAGACATACACATATTGCTGTGCATCTATATATGTATGTGTCTATACACACACACATATATATATATACATGTATGTATACGTATTCCTTTCTATTCTCAGCATGAGGCCCAACATTTTGAGAGAGGGGTTCAATAGATTAGATCCTTCTCAGTACGCAATAAGTACTTGAATAATAGACCTGAAAGGATGAAAAGCAAAATTCCCTTTTGCAGAAATTGAAATCAGAATGTAGCCACAGACGAAATACCGCTAAGCATTTCACTGGTATGTTAACTATTCTCTCAGCTTACGCCTTAATCACATACAGTCTCTCCTATTGCTATTGTTGCTGTTTATAATAGGTATTCTCTTTTCAAGAATGGTCAAATATATTAATTTCATTATTACCTACAAGGGGCTAAACATAGAGGGGACAAACTAGGACAGATGAATAGATTAAGTCGATTACATCGATACCAGTGTGTAACTGGTACTTAATTTATCGACTTCGAAAGGATGAAAGGTAAAGTCGACCTCAGCGGAATTCGAACTCAGAATGGTCAAATATATTGATAGTCAATAATTCTGTTACCATTCTGTTGTTTAAGGTCCGTTCTCTTACATGTCCATAACGTTCGCGCTAATATTGCCTGCTATTCTAAAAAATGTTGGACAATTAGTTGTATTGAACACTTATACAGTGTACATTGAGAACGCTAAGACGCTGAACTAATGTGTCACAGTTTTATATGAAGAAACATGAGCTGAATTCTTGCTCTGATGTTAATTTCATTAAAGTGGAGGCTCAATGGGCCAGTGGTAGGGGTAGTGGATCGCGGTCATTGGATCGTGGCTTCGATTCCCAGACCGGGCATTGCGTGTGTTTATTGAGTCAAAAACACCTTAGCGCCACGTGGCTCCATTAGGGGGTGGTGGCGAACCCTGCTGTTATCTTCTGCCACAACTTTCTCTCATTTATATCTCTCTTATCTTGTCTGTCCCTGTTTGTCCCTTCTATGTATAACCCCTTGTGGGCAATTTAAACAAAATTATTAAATGCAAAATACTGATGGTCTTTACTTGAAAATCCAGTTCGAATTAGAAGCAGTTATAATAAGCATTTGAAACTTTCATAACAATGAATTAAATATTGCACAATAAGTTACAGAAAATAATTAGCCATTTTATATTCAAATTATATATCATTAGACATTTTCTAATTTTTCCTCACCACATTACAACTTTACATTTCTGTAAATGTAGAAGAAAATAAACGTACTATAAAACAACTTCCCGTAAATAATAAAAGAACATACGAAAGAAATTATTTTATTTAAGCACTAATTAAATTCGATTTAAAAGGTAATTTACATAGACGTGTGCATGGATATATA
>JACXVO010042235.1:2229146-2243187 GCA_015501135.1 Hapalochlaena maculosa
CCCAGGTTGTTGCTTTTAGGGTGTCTTTATACGCTAAAATCCTTTCGTCAAGCACTTTTCGACCGACTCACTAGCAAACTTGTCCCTGTTTCAACACACGAATTCACATTCAAAATCTTGCCAACGAAGTACAAAATCGTAGTATTATAAATCAGATAGGCTTTATTCCTTTTTCTTTCTTTGTTTTAAAACGACTTCGGCAAATGTTTCGCACTGATTATCAAAAGGTATCCAGATCTTCGAATAATATTGGAAAGGAAAAAAAATGTTATGTATTAATTGGTGATTATTAAGACTGTTAATACCATTTGGTTTTGACGATGAAAGGACATGGCATCTCCCAGTTATGATACATACAGTAAAATTGTGTCAAGTTGACATGTATTACAAAGGAAACTTTCACAGCAACGTGTTTAAAGAATTTTCGCAAAATAAATAAAATATGTGTCAGAGTCAGAATTTTTACTTGTATTACTATTCTCTAATGCTGAACATTCTATAGACTGATAAAATACCAGTTATATATTACGTTTCTTTCAATGTCACAACTAGCAACTGGTTATTGTCGAACGAAGAAAATTCTGCGCCTTCTTGCCAGCTTCAAATATCGCTTCTTCTTGCAACATTATCTACATTACCATCATCCCCATGTATTAGATTCTTCCTCATATCATCATCTTCAAGCCTTTCTTTTCGTCACTCTCAATTCTACTATCACTATACTCGTCACCTTTACCACTATGCAAACATCAAGAACAACCAACATTATCAATATTTCCCCAACCGACTTCCCAAGTTCACCACTGCCACCACAAATGCTACTGCTAACATTATTGCCAACACTACTCCTACTATGACTTATAGCAACATCAGTAACATCAGCGCTACAACCGCAACTGCACCAAAATATCCCTTAACATCTCTTAGTTGCTTTCATCATCACCATGAATCATTTTCCCTGTAACTATCATCCAGACCAAAGTTATCTCTCTACCTGCCTTCCTGTATCATCACCAATATTACCACCATCACCGTTACTTACAATTATTACTATCACCATCGTACCCAGACATAACTACTTTCTCTACTGACTACAATGACAGCGTCATCACCAGCATCATATGGCTTTCTACTGCACGTATTTAAGGTGCAGAAAGCACTGTATTGGTTTTGAGCATGCTTGTTGTTCAATTTAGTTTTGTTTTTCTTGTGCTGATATAGTGTTTATTCTTTTCTTTTGAATATACCCGATATGATGCGTGTTAAATTTCCATAATATTTACCTCGGTGGAATATTTAGAAATTAGTATTACTGTGACTTTTCTGAAACTAAAAATTGGTTACAAGTAGTAAACACATAAATTTCTGTATAAAGTCTATTAAAGTATGTTTTGCTGGCATTTAATGCATATGCCAGCTTCTGTTGCAGTTGTTCATGACGCCATATGTTATACCCCTCTCGCCATATATTTCTGGCTTTGTATGGAGTTGTTATTCGTTTCTTTTTATATAAGTAAAAGTCTTATCTACGTCATTTTGCATGAGACGAATAAAGGTGATCTTTTGTCACTACGTAGTGATGTTCTTTTTTATTCATTGTATTCTAGTTTACAAGCATTTTTTGATTATTTACTTCTGTCTAATATTCTCTGTATTTATTCCACGACCAGCATATAAAAAAAGGGGGAAACCTGCCTTTTCCATATTTCCTTATTTTATTAATCAGTTTGGGATTTTTCTCTCCTAAGAATCTTCTGGTGCCAGCACCATATTTTTCAGTTACTTTTTACTTGAATGGCTTTCCTTCACTAATAAGAAGCTATTATTTTTTTAACGCATTGTTGCGTTGCAAATCGTTAGTTATTTGATATTTTCCGTTCCAAATTACCAACAACACTTGATCAACATTTTAAATACGAAAGTAACATGATAAATACAAATACAACGGTGCTTTTGATGATCTCAGAGAAATAACACAAAATTTGACTCACCCAGAATTCTTTTGAATATGTCATATACATTAATATTTTTTAGGAATGCTGAATCGAAATATCATCACCGTTTTTCCCTAGCACGCCAGGTTCAGGCACAAATATGTAGTGCTCACAATATTAAAGGACTAAATAAAAATATATTAAAGAACTAAATAAAATAACAGAAAGATTGCTTGATCTTTTAGTAAGAGATGATTGAATGAAAGAGGTATAAATCAAACTGATTAAAATGCACTCTTAACTGCTGTTTATGATTGTGAGAACGAATTGTTTTCTTCTTGTCTTGAAAACTACGTCTTTAACCTTCACCTTTGTTGGCATTTTGTGAAGTTTTCCGGTGCAACATCCAGCAGTAGTTTGCTAATATACTAATGTTCCATCTTCCTTGATAATTTCTTTTCACCGCCTTTATGTTTTAGTAGAACATTCCCAGTCGTTCTTCGCTCACGTCTCCTAATATTTATGGGAAGTGGTCAGGATGCGCATGTAGGAAATGAACTTTGATATTCATGTTACATTTCCAGCATTCTTCCAATGTTGTCCTTGTAGTCTGGACTTTTATGATTGCGCATGGTATTTTAATTCCATTCTTGAAGTTGATCCAAGCACCATATGCAGTCTCGCCAAGACAGTTGTAAACGTTTTCATCCTTTGTGGACTTTTTTAGGTCCAGACAAACCAATACTTCCTCTTTAATCTTGGCGTAGGAGACACCAAGAAACGTTCAGCACAAATACGTGAAACATTTTCCTTCCCGTGGAAAAGCCATTACATATTCTTTCACCAGTCTCAGTTTAATATGCAGTGATGATAGTAGAACCGTCTCTTTCTTGCAAACTGTTCTTTTCTTTGGTGTGAGTGAATTCGTACGAGGACGAAGTTCTGCGACCGAATGCATATTCCTCGTTCAACTGGTCACCCAACTGCACTCCAAAGTTTGCTTTGTTGATGAAATCCGTAATTTTTCTCGTTGCTTATTTACAACAAATTCTCCATAGACGTAACGATAGCTATTCGAACATGTTAAACGAGTTCAAGAAGCTATTTTATTTGCATTTAAAACAAAACACATTAATTTGTAGCAAAACAACAGGCCGAAAGATGCAAATACAAAACTCACTATAGTGAAGATAAACCTTACGTGATGCAGCAATTTAAGTGGTAAATTTTAAATTAGAGTGTGATAACGTATAAAGTTCGCCTTTTAAATTGGAACCATTTTTTTGGTTGCAGGTTTGTGTTTTTAAATAGTTAGCTCCAGGCGGCTCTGGTAGGGGATGGTGGCGAACCCTGCTGTATTCTTCCGCCACAACTTTCTTTCACTATCTTATTTGTCCCCTCTATGTATAGCCCCCTGTGGGTAATAAAGAAATAGTAATTAAATAGTTATATTTGAAAATCGAACTTAATTATCACACTCGATTGACCTGTACATTGATGTTACTTCTATATAGCTCATCGCTTAGCAAAAATTATATACATCTCGTTTGCGCTCTAATCATTTCGGATTTATTTTAAATGCTGTCACGAGAGGAAGGACAACATCCACGATATTCCGGACATAGTAATGACGGCGGCTACATTTTATCTTGTGTACCATAGTTTATCCGGTTTCCGTTAGACTACTTCTACTCTCTCTGTTTTAAATGCATCTGATGACTAATGATTCATGTATGAAAGCCTCTATATGAAAACCTCTGTTGCAAATTTCACAACGGATTCGTGGTGAACACTTTGGCTGTTGCAGCTTCCATCTTCTTTCTTCTTACATATTTTCTTCTTTCCTCTGTCGTTCAGTTTCAAACTTTGTCACAGTGCAGATGGTACAATGACAGCCAGACCTGTCCTGAGCTTCAATGTCCTTGGTTCTGAGATATATTACACACAGCCTTAGATTTTGCGTCAGCGGAGTCTTGTATCTTCAGAGTAGACACTCAATTTCGTTTTGTGGTTCATGTATTTGTTATGAAAAAACGCATGTCGCAAGTCTACCAATTGCCGTATTAGACGTTCTTAGCTCTTCACGTCCTCGTTGGTTAACTTTCTCCAGCGGAAACTCCAAAATTGTAACCCTGAGGTCTAAAGATTTCTGACTTAGAAGTTGTTGCACCAGAACTTTTTTCCATATTAATTTTAAAAGGACGCACCGAGTGTAAGCATTGATGTTGTTATTCTCCGATTTTTGAAGCTGCTCAGTGGAGATGTAGATCACTCAGTTATCATCATGTCATAAACATACTGACGTGCAGTGATTTTTTTGTTCCTGAAAATCCTTTTGAATTCAATCTGGCAAGGTTGAAACATCTCCCGCCGTTAAATAAGTACCTAACGTCACCTCCAAGATAGTCGGATTGCAGTACATGGACTGTTGCTTCAAATTACAGAGAGTGGAGCGTAGGGGCTAACAAGGCACCCTTGTTTTAATCCTTCAGTGATGGGGAAGTCTTCAGGCGGTTGATTTTGATGAAAGATGGTGTCGATCATTCTGTCATGTAATTTCCCTACTAGAAAAATGAACGCATCGGGCAGCCGAAACGTAGGAGAGACTTACACACTGGAAGACGTGGGAGGGTATCAAAGGACTTTTTGCTGTCGTAGCAAACAAAATCGAGGTTTTGTTGTTCTCTATTATATTGTTGCATTTGTCGAGAATAAAAAATCACGTTAGTTGTCCATGAAGATGGTGAAAATCCATATTGCGACACGATCCCTCGACCGTGATAATTTCGAGATAGTCCAGAAGAAGATTTATAAAAAGTTTCCCTGTAGTAAATAACAGTGAAATGCTACGATAGTTCTCACAGATTTTTCTATACCCATACGGCTTTTTTGTTACCACTAGTTGTAATACAACTCTTAATTTTTCTTGATATTGCTTCCTAAGATTTTGCTATCTCATCTTCTTGTGCCGCGATCTTAGATCTTGCACATAAGAGAAGCGGAGTTGCCGTTTCGCATCAGTTAGCTGACTGATTTCTTGATCATGTTCATCAAACCAGTTCTGTTGTCCTGTACCCGAGTCTGTTTTCAGCCACTTCAGCAATAGTTTTTCAATTGATGTGAGATTTCTTAAATATACCCGTGTTGTTAGATGCGGTGAGTTGAAGGTGTTTGAGAAGAGAAGAGACATAAAGGGAGCTAATTTCTGGGTTGTTATGTCAAATTTTCTTCAGACTGCTTTTGTCTCTCCAGTCTTTCTTTTCTTGCTAACCATTATTCAAAGATGAGTGATGATAGACGATGGTCCGACCAGCAATCGTCATCGCACTTAGCCGTTCATGTGATACGGAGAAATTTCTTTTGTCTCTTTGCCAGGTGATGTAATATCCAGGACGTATGAGCGTTTCGATGTGTGATGCTTCCAGGTGGTTTAGTAATGATTTGGGGATCAAACATTTGGTGCTAGTGAAAAAGAGAAAGAGTTCAGCGCACAACCTAAGAAGAAGGGCTAATTTTCATTGTAGTTTCAGACTCTTGATTAATAAGATTTTCCCATAGTCTCTTGTCTTTCCCCAATTTTGCATTGAAATTCCCGGGGACTATGAGCCTGTCGTTTGGTAGTACATTCTGGAGCAGGTCACTCAGTTGTTGGTGGAATGTCTTTCTCACATTGTCATTGACATCCATTGTAGGTGAGTAAACAAAGATTAACGGTGGTAGCGAAGATCAATATTCGGAAAGTGATAAGCCTTTCATTGATGCAAAATATTTCAGATGGTGTTCCTTCAGAAGCTTGGATTTTACGGCAAAACAACTCCATAACATTTTCTCTCTCGTTCTTCTTATATAACCCGAACCTATCTCATTAGTCCTTACTTACCTGGATAGACACTGAGGGCAGCGATGTCGTTAGTTCTTTTGTAATATAAATTATTCTATGTTATGATCTTTCTGTGCCTTAAGGATCAAAGAGTTTTACCTCGTTTCATGTGTCAGTGGTCAATTTAATCAATTGATTTCATTTAATTTCGGTTGTTGTTCAACTGCTTAATCAGGTGTCCCGTTGAACGCGGCTTACAGCCAGGATTATGTGAGGTCATCCGATACTTAGCCTAGCTTTTCAGGAGCCTTCCCCATTCAGAGTAAGCTGATGTGTTACTAAATAAGCTTGCTCGTCGCAGATGTAGTACAAAGTAAACAACATTAGAGACATCTACATACAGATACCAAAGTACTGTTTATAACAAACGCTACCTGTTTTTTGTGGGGTACCAAAGACAAGTTAGCAAACATGTTCGTACGTTACTTACACTATTTCCATTCACCGGATATATGTCCTCATCTAGTCATTTCTTGTTATCACAAGTTTTCGGCTGATGTAATCCCCAGCCTGCGTCAGGTGTCCTAGTGGAATTTCGAACCTGGGTTACCATTCCTGATGTTATTAATATTATTAATATTATTAATATTATTACTTATTTATTTATAACGTAGTCTGGAATTGGACTCGATATCTCGGGTTTAGAAGCTCACGCTCTAAACCTTTACGCCATATGTCCACGGGCAATTATGGAGAGAACTTTTGGCCTTAAAAACCTATTAATTGAATCCTTACTTATTACAGGTTCCAATATATTTCTAATATCTGAAGTAGGATTTGAATTTGATGTATTATCTTGTGAAGGTTGGTTTACGGTATACTGATGTTCTGAACCCATACTCCATGCATGTTATCAATGCAACCAGGAATCCTAACTGATTGTTTGACTGGACGGCTTTATTGGATTCACTTGAACACAAGCACATCTTCCTAGATATCATCGACATATCGAGACAATATGTATGACTATATTAGTGTTCATTCTAAAGCCTAATTCTGTTTATATGTTGGCTATTATCGGTGATAATGGTGAGCACTTTGCTAAACCTTCGTCTGCTCGATATATATCAGTGTTCATTTTGAAGTATTTAATTTCTACAAAGAAGGTCAACTTTTCCATCTAGTTTCCTATTGGTATACTAGTGCCTTCTTTTGGAAAGGTGTATGTTACCAGTTCTTCTTGAATCACAGCTTGTGCTTCATCACTTTGGTCTATGGTGAAAGAATATATTACATCGAGACTCACTACCTGATTGGATCCAGTGGGTGTATCATTGATCAAGTTTGAGAAGTTGATGGAATTCTTCACATATGTTGACTTACTTGCTAATGGATTGATTATATCCACTAAGAAGTGGATCAGTAGTTAACAAGCAAAACCATTACTACATACTATGTCATAATGGAACCTCCACAGGACAATACCTACACTACAACTACCACCCCCCACACAGTGTAACGAGTGTGATGTTTCAGTGTCTAAACATAGAGCAACATAAACAGTGACTCTGATACACACAACAAATAAATGATCCAGCTAAGCAACAATCTATTAAGTAACAGCTACCCCTAACACATACTATATGATCCAATTAGAAAGAGGAGGGAGAATGAAACTCATAAACCAACCATAGTTTTTCTATCCTATGCGAAATGTTTGTCGGAAAGTACAAAGGATATGCCATCTATATGAATCTAGGACAGTATTCAAGAGAAATATCTTCTTCGAGTAAAGCCCCATAAAAGAAAATATGACCAAATATTGCGTGCACTCATCTCGTGCAGTTGTGGTAGACTACACAAATGTGACGCATGTTGTAACATCAAAATAAGAGTAGAGGAAAATCGTAAACTGTGACAAGAGGAGCTATTGACAAATCGGGTATAGCTGATCAGGTATGGCAAAACTAAAACCACTTCTTATGGGATAAAATTAAAATGATAGACAAAGGACACAACGGGAAAATTCAAAACCTGGAACAGGCAGCACATATGCTCGGACACAACCATCTTCTAAGCAGGACTGGTGCAAATATGAGCAGTATATGGAAACCGGTGATAAGGAAGAATTCAAAAATTGGTTTGTAAGTCTTAAAATTGATTGCATAGTTGCCTAAGGGGATGTAGCAGAGTGATTAAGACTGCAGACTGCTGATACCAAGTTCAATTTCAAGCAGCGACACGAATACGTAGCTACTGAAAATATCAATCCAGGTTAGAAATCCCACCAGGACACCTGGCGAAAGCTGCTGAGTCCATCAGCTAAAACAATGTGATAAAAGCAAAAACCAAGATGAAGACATATATCCACCGAAAGTAAGTAGCGTAAATAAAGTACAAAATTCCACCTACAATGTTCGGATCTTTTTTTTCATCTTTTTTTCATCCGGACACAATGAATCTAGAATACCTTTTCGAAAAGACTTGGGTGATACCTGATAACGAGTTGGCGTTTGAAACCAACCTCGTCAATTTCTGCATCTTATCAGTTTCATTTACAGGTTTTAAATACTATAGTTTTTCCGCTTTATTAAACTGTATTTCCAGACATTTGTAAATTAGCAGCAGCCTTTTAGGCTGTCTCTGACACATATTTTTCTGGCCGACAGATCCGGACCATCTTTTATGAAAGCGCAATGGCTCAGTGGTTAGGGTAGCAGACTCGCAGCCGTCGGATCGCGATTTTGATTCATAGACCGGGCATTGTGTGTATTTATTGAACGAAAAACACCTTAGCTCCACGCGGCTCAAGTAAGGGGTGGTAGCGAACCTTGTTGTACTCTTCCGCCACAAGCTTCTCTCACTTTCCTCTCTTGTCTGTCCTTGTTTGTCCCCTCTATGTATAGCCCCTTGTGGTTATTAAAGAAATGCATATTTCTCTAATTCTTTCCATTTCCATGAAAATCTATACTAGTTTCTAAACAGGAACAGCATTACATTGATATTTCAGCGTTTTCAGGTTTCTCGTTTTCAGTGTTATAGAAATTTGTGATCTGGCAAATAGATATCGGACCTACTGCTATGCATTGCTATGAGATTTGAGTCGGATGTTACTAAGCGATTCAATATCCGATCAATTTTAAAATATCTTGTAAAACCATCTTTGTTAATTAATTTCAACCTTCATTTGCTTCCATTTTTAAGATTTCTTTCTCGATTTTCAAACATTATTCACTAGGTATTTTAAACAAAGATCAAACAGTGTGCATGTATACATTCGAAAAATACTGTAAATATTTCTATATTTTTCAGTAGTTAAATAGATGAAATATCTTTTTCTACTCTAAGCACAAGGCCTAAGCGGAATTTGATCTCAAGATGTAAAGATAGACGAAACACCATGAATAATCTTGTGCGGCTTTTCATTGTTGACCACAAGGGGCTAAACACAGTAAAGACAAACCAGAACAGACGAATGCAAGTCGAGTGGATCGACATCCAGAGCGGAACTGGTATACATTTAATCGACCACGAAAGGATGAAAGACGAAAGGATGAAAGACAAATAAAGACAGAGTCAAGATGGCCCGCCCAGTCGATTAGAGTGACCCTTGAATGTGACTGGTACTTAATTTATCGCCGCCGAAAGCATGAAAGTCTATGTCTATTTCAGCGGAATTTGAACTCAGTACGTAGCGAAAGACGAAATGCACCTAAATATTTCGCCCGACGTGCTAACGATTATGCCATCTCGCTGCCTTCTGACATGTTATAATTTCTTTGTTTATATTACCCGCACGGGGCTATACATATTGAGGACAAAGAACACAAAAGTGTAATTCTTATGGGAGGCTGCCATCTGCCTAATGTCAGATAACCTCAGGGTCTTTCTCTTCCAAGAACACTGCGTTGCGAACAAGAATAGGTTAAGTCGCTCTTGAATTTTTAAACGATTTGTACATGAAACAAATAGATAATAATTCAACCAAACAGAGCAGATAATATATTAGATCACATTCACAAATAATATGAACTTCATCCATAATGTGAAAGTGATACTGACGCTACTCTGGGATTTAAAACATCGTAGAGCTGACAAAGGAAATTACCGATGTGCAGCTTATAGAAAGCAGTAAAAATCTTCCCCGGTTGAATTTTCGTAAGGCAAACTGGAAACAAATTGAGAAAGATAACTTTCAAAAAAATTGTTTCAGATCTCTCTCTTCGATATAATACTTTAAGAATCCGTATCTGTAGTATAAGCAATATGCTACAAATGTGTCCAGGAGAGGAAAGCCGTTGTGCACAAGAACATCTCCAGGGAAAGATTCTTATGACACACTATATTTTTAAATCGCCTAAAACAAAGGAAAACTGAATGCAGAGGGAAATTGCGCCTGGAAATGTAGCTGTTGGAGATTGAAAACAATTTTATAGCTTTCACATGAAATTTAGCAGACAAAGAAGCCTGTGCGATAGAGAAAATGAAATCTAAAGCCGGAGTCTTCTATTGGTTTTCCAAAGAAATTACCTCAGAGCACTGCTGGGTAGGGCTACTCCACGAAAACAGGAAACTCAATGATGGTAAGTGAAATACTAAATGATCAATTCAAAAGTGTTTTCGCTGAAGGATTATAAAATATGCCCTATTCATAGAGAGGTTAGCAGAGGAAAGATCTATCTGTGTGATCTCACCCATCCGAAAAGTCATGGAACGAGGAAAATTCCTACCTAATACCTAACATGATTTCTGACCAGAAGAAATCTGCCTGACACAGCTCGAACAGCACTATGACTAACTGTGTGTTCAAGCAGCTGCTCAACCACTCAAATTTGGATGTTATGTATCTCGACTTTGCAAATACTTTTGATCAATCAGTGTTGGCGTGCTGTGTAACAAACCTCGTGATTTCAGCATAATAGGGAAATTGAGAGAATAACTGCATGATTTTCTGATGGATAGAAGTTAGGTGGTAGTAACTAATGGTACCTTTCCGCATGACACGCAATAATTCAGCTGCGTTCGGCAAGTTAACCTTCGGGGATCAATACTCTTCGTAATGAGGAAATCAAATCTACTCTCAGCCTCACAGAGAGTTACGATCACAAGTTCTGTAAATGATACAAAGGTATCACAAGTGATACAGAACCCTGGAGGCTGAGAAGAATAACATGCAGTTTAATGTCGAAAATTTTCAGGTCTTTTGTATTTCAACATGCAGACTTAAATTCTGCACCAATTAAATACACTGGGTTTAGAGTAATTACGAGCTAAGAACCAGTCATTACGAGACCTTGGCATTTACATGAGTAATGATGCATTCTTTCGTATGCATCTTGCTAAGCTGGAAATGAAATTCAGGCGTCGGACTTGACAGATTTTTTGAACTATTTTAAAGAGATATCAGTAAACTGTGAAAGTATTCTAGAAGATAATTTTCCTGAGATGCTTTGACTGTTGGAAAATTGATTGGAATGTAAAACTAATTGAAGAACTTGAATTCACCAAAGAAAGCTACAAGAAGATAGCATCTATGCAACAATTAAGCTAATGGCTAAGGCTCAAGAGAATAGGTCTTTATTCTCTACAGCGTAGATGGTACAGATATGCCACAATATATATCTGGAAGATCCTAGAGGAACTTGTTCAAAAGTTTGGCATTGGAAGTTACACCAGTCCTAGAACACGTCGCCACTGCATAGTACGAAAGACTCAAACTTCCATCACCTAAAGTTTAACTCCTACAGTTCTTTAATATCCTCAAAATGAACCTGTGAGATTTAGAATGGGTAAATGAAGATGTCATTAACACAAAGCCGAACTCTTACTGTCGAGTGTCTCGGATGAACCAACGTTACGACAGTAATTACATATGCGAACAATGGCATATAATTCCCTCATGCACCAAATATCAATTTCTGAAGAGAATTAGTGAAATAAAAATATGTAGCGATACCAAATGGCTCGCTGTGAATTGGTGTATTGTCATCCTGAAAGATTGCGTTTACCTCCGGAAACAGTTCCGTGAACTTGGATGAATTGGATCAAATAAAATTCTTAAGCAGTCTTCAATATTAATTCTTCCGTGAAATGGAACCATTGGGTCGGAGGATTTCTAAGATATAGCCTCTCATATCATCACATATACTTCTCCATGTTTAACAGTTGGAAGAAGGCAGTCTGTGTCAACTATTTCTTTTGACTATTTCCACAAAACAACTCGACGAGAGGTTTGAAGCTAGGTAAAGGATTACTCATCTTGAAAGAAAAACATTTTCACACAGCTCTACGGACATATTTTGTATGTTTTTCTCCATTCTAAATGCTTTGCAACATTTGGTTTTTAAAGTAGCAGCTTTGTGATTGTAGCTATCTTGTGAAATCCGGATATTTCCAGCTCCCGGTGAACAGTTTTTGTGGAACCTGGGTTCTCGAGGTCGTCATTAAGCCCTTCATTAATGTTGGGAGCTCTAATTTTTTTAACCTTCCTAACAATCCATGGGTCACGAAGAGGTGCACTCCATCCACTCCAGTCACCTGAGGAGATTTTCTTAGCTGCTGATGTGATTCTAGGTGATTTATATTGTTCTGATCTGGTGGGGCAGAACCTACTTAGGACATGTTGATCTAAGTATTCATTATCATATACAAGTGAACTGCATAGTATGCAAATATAACCTTGATGTCAAGTGCAAAACCAGAAATGTCGATCACAGAATAAATTGCATGGATGGATGGAGATTGCAAAAACAAGAAAACTGTGTATGTAGTAGAACCTGCAAGGAATTTGGCTAGATGTGTGAACGAACATTGGAGGGAGTAGAAAGATAGAAAACAAAACTCGATACCCTACTAGCATTCCAAAGAAGAGCATAGCAGTATGCTAGACAGAATTATAGACTCACACGACATTACAGAATTATATATATATATATATGTTGGTGTGTGTGTTTCTGTGTCTGTACTCCTCACCCCTCCACCACTTGAAATATGATACTCTTTGCGCCCCCTTCACTTAGTGGATCGGCAAATGTGACCAATGGATGAAAATTATGGCGGAGGGTCTATTTTTTCGACTAAAGATGGTGCTCCAGGATGGCCACAGTCAAGTGGCTGGAACACGGAAATGAATATCAGAATATATATATATATATTCTTTTATTCTTTTATTCTTTTACGTGTTTCAGTCATTTAGTCTTTAGTCGAACACATCGACCCCAGAACTTATTCTTTGTAAACCCAGTGCTTATTCTATCGGTCTCTTTTGCCGAACCGCTAAGTGACGGGGACACAAACACACCAGCATCGGTTGTCAAGCGATGGTGGGGGGACAAACACAGACACAGAAACACACAGAAAGAATATATATATATACATATATATATATATATACGACGGGCTTCTTCCAGTTTCCGTCTACCAAATCCACTCACAATGCTTTGGTCGGCCCGAGGCTATAGTAGAAGACGCTTTCCCAAAGTGCCGTGCGGTGGGACTGAACCCGGGACCATATCTTTAATCATTTACTAGAGTCGAATGAATACTCGTATGTTTTCGTGTATTCTTGGAGAAAAATGAGATTAGCATTAACTACACAATGGAAGATTCCGGTAATTTTCTTTTCGATTACTTGAACCGGAATAATTATTAGTTATGCATCATGGTATTGTCTTATTCTATATTTTAATTTACAACGTTAAGTTTCAAACTAAAATAACACGTAATTGAAAGCAGAAACGCTCGGAATTATGTATAAAGTGCAAATAAAGTATAAATTGCTAAGTAACAAAGACAAATGAAATAAGAAATAAGATTGATTGAAGTAAATATGAATTAGTGGAAAATAAACTAACATAACCTGATATATCGACTTTTGATATTCTTTGAGAATGTTTATTTAAAATGTATTTTTCAGTCAGTCGCTCAATTATTTATGGTTGAACAACGTAAACGTATGTATTGTGATAATAGCCGCTGCGTCAATATTGATTGGTTCTGACACTCTAACTTAGCTTTGACACACTTCATAAAAAGGAAAGCAGTATTAAAAGTTATACAGACACACAACTACATACAAGCAAATAGATGCGTGCGCATACAAGCACACCCATTGACTATTTTCAGGCAAAGAGATATCTGTACGTATACTCATGCAATAATATAAATGCGCCCTTAGTCATAAATACGAACAGACAAATGGATGGCTTAACAGAAAACTGACACACACACACACACACTGACACACACACACATATATACATAAATATATATATATATATATATATAT
>JACXVO010042374.1:65726-78611 GCA_015501135.1 Hapalochlaena maculosa
AAAAAAAAACGGCTATACACGAAATTATGTCTCCTGTTAAGGAGGATGAAAAAAAAAAGCAATTGGGTATCTAGTGAATATGGAACCCCACAAAAGTCGTGTCTCCCCCCTAAGGAGACTGGAAAGACGAGTTTTGTAGCGAGCGTGAGATTGGTCAAATGTTTAACAATAGATACTAAAGAACTGGAGAAATTCAAAAGAATGTTAAAGCGGGAGGAACAGGAACTAACAATATTCCCTCCCAGGGAATTAATAGAGAGAGCCCCAAAATGCTCAGAGCGTTGTATTAAAATCGAAAAGATTAGATACAGCGAGTTGGGAGACAGTTGGAATGTGTCTGCGTCCAGTGTGGAAAGGCATTGTATTTCTCACAATAGAAAATAGTTTCGCCACGGTCGAGGTGAGATTCTGTTCTGAAGATAAAAATCAAGCAGCATTCTACAGAGACTTTAAAAACGGCAGCGGTGGTACTACTGCCAACATATATGGGCAGGTATCTCCAAGATAAGTATGGAAGATATCCCCGAAAGCTGCTTGACTCATGGCAGCAATAACAGTAGGTTTGGAGAACAAAATCAACATCCATCAAGCAATCGATTTGGAACAGCAAAATTGGCAAGGTCAGAGACTCGAAGGAAATATCGATATCATACAGGTGAATGTCGAGGGGAGAAAGCTATGGTGCTACAAATGTAGCCAAAACGATCACATCGGGGTCAAGTACACTTGCCCTCCCCCGAGGAACCAGCGATATCCCCACCTGCTTTCAGAAACACAACAAAATTTGAAGTGCCAACTCCAACAAACACATCGGCTGCAAACATGACGTCTGAGGCACCACAGCTTCCAACACCAACATCACCAACATCCCTGGCGGGGCGGAAGAAAACAGACTTTAGTAAAAGATAAAGGGAAAAATCCCCGTTCCACCCCACCATAATCCCCAGTACCACCCAAAAAGAAAACTTCAAGACCCAATCCCCACCTCAAATAAAACTCTGGCACAAACTTAATGGCCATAAACGCCAACAACTAAAATTAAATAACAAAATTAAAAACAATTCACACTGCAATACAAAATCCTGTGAATACCCCACTCAAACATATTGATATATGCCAAACTGATAGTACAAACTATATGGAACTTAAAAAGGAGTTCCAAGATGATGTAGGCTCTCTGAGGAAAGATCTTTCTCCTCAGATTTACGAAGGCCTCGTCATAGAGACTTCACAAGCCCTTAACTAAATGGAATGACATGGGCGCTAGCCCATCTCCATCCAGGGTAAGACTTTTGTTCAAGTTTACACTTAAAGTAGGATGTTTAAATGTTTGTAACTTGAGGTCTAATTGGAAACAAGTGCGTTTTCTCGCATAGATTGGATCTTATAGTAGTTACAGAAACCTGGTTGAATGGATTCTAGAGAATTTTCTTCCTTCCTAAAATAGCTATGAGAAATTTATTTCTCCAGGCCGGCCTGAAGAAGGGAAGGGTATTGCGGTTCTGTTCAGGAAAAATCTAGCTTTAGAGATCAGAGTAATCTTTCTTGATCCAGAAGGCCGGCTGGTCGTCCTAGACGTGACGCACAGCAATGGTAAGTCGTTCAGGCTGGTATCTGCCTCCCACACATGCTGGATAGTCAGACTATTTTCGAGGCCTGGAGAAATTTTTGGGTATGTCACACTCCTTAGTGTTGTTAGGGGAATTTAAACTCAATCTGTAAAGCACGCATAGATTGTGTTGGCTCGTGTACAGATAGGAGGGGAAGCCCGTGCCTCCTTGATCTGCTTAGGCGTTTTCAGCTGGCAGATCAGTATAAACTAGAACATTCGGACGCTTGTGAGGATGTATGAATAGCGACAGTCTTGTAGGTCTTATAAAGGCAGGCTATTCGTTAAGTTGTTCACAGTTCCGTTACGTCAACTAGAGTGATCACAAATTTGTGACATGTATGTTTGACTTAGATAAGTTACGAAGGCAAGGTCCCGGCTACTGGAAACTCAACAAATCCCTTTTGACTGATGAAGAGTACAGGAGTCGGATTAGGTTGCCAGTGATGAGAGTATTGACCGGTGTCATTATAAACAACAAATGGTGGCGAACCCTTAAAAGAGTCACAAAGTTCGAGTCCATTAAATATAGCAAAGAATTAGTCGCTCAGAGAAATAGAACAGAAAGGGATTTAGAAGAGACATTTTGGTCTGGCTCTGCACGCCGAATTTTGGTGGTGTGATTGGTTCTCAACCAATACCTCGAAGCCAAACACGAGGGTACATAGTCAGAACAAAGCAGCGTGCATGGGAAAGGAGGGAATTAGAGCGGCCGGCTGGGCCCGTGTGGTAGAGACGCAACGTGGCAATTGCTCAACGAACTGGTCTTTCACATCTTCCTGAGTTGCTATTTAAATCTTTTTGTTTAATGATAATGTTCTGTACACAATGTCTTTCTTCCTTATTTCATTTGTTTCTTCTTATGGCTAGGAGCAACTTCAAGATGGACTTCTCCCACTTCATCTTCTAGTGGTTTATCTTCTAGTTCCAGTAACCCTGAATCTACAACACCATGCCTATGTCTTTTTGTTACTTTTGCGTAACTTGGCGTCTCCATCGACACCCCCATTTTTGTATTCCTTCACCCACAGTGGGGTTTAAAAAAACACAAACCTGTAAGCAGTATTGTTTCAAAAATGAAACTATTTTACAAACATAGGCCGAAGCCGTTGATTGTCTTCAATTTCGTGAATTTCTACAACTGTTGCCGAAGCCTATACTCACTTACCCATCTTAACACCTGACTGACGGGCAAGACCTAGGGCCAAGGACGAATTAACGGAAAGAAACGACGTTTTTTTTAATAGGCGAAGAGTAGCTAATAGAGGGCTGTAAAAAATGTCTCACGTGATGCTACCCAAGCGCTCCCATTGGTCGTCTTTGATAAATTGGCACAAGGCAAATTGCACTAATACTTTCCAATCAGAGAGGAGATACACCGTGCACGTCAAGTGCATATAGCTAAGAGAGAAGTTTGCTAGTTCTACTTCAGGTTCTTATCAATTCCGTAAGATATTCACAGGTCCCGCTAGTATAGATAACCAGGCAAATATTTTTTAATTATTTCACCGATGCATTGTGACGTTAAATCCCATCATCATATATGTGTCTTGCCTCTCTGGACTTCGTTCAAATTCCGACGAGACCAACTTTGCCATTCATTATTGACCTCGAGGTCAATAAATAATGTGTTACTCAAGTACTGGGATCGATTCTTCAGTATAGTCTACATCTGACAAAATGGTGTCTGATTAAAAAACAAACAATCCCATAACAAACGACAGAAGCAACAAGATACGACTTTTGCACTCCTCTATAACAATTTCATGATGAGAGTATATAGCGCTTAACAAGGAAGTCACCAGAGACCGTCTGTCTATCTAATAATTCAAGCAAGAAAAGATCTATACAACAACGCCACTCAAAAGGCTGACCATGTTGAAGTAATGTTGTAGTTGTTTGTAATCTATTTGGAGGGTGGTTGATAACTTTGGCGCAGTTTTATATACATACGCGTTATTATTTTGCAAATTATTTTTCAGTTGTTGCTCTTAAAAATTTACTTTGCTTATTTTCTAGAGTATTACGACACTTTGCTAGTATTCAGGGTGTCATTTGTGGCATGTATCCGCTGCATCCATGCTTTTGTGTGCTTTTGAGTCCGCTACCGTGATTTGTTTGATCTTGTTTGTTTTACTGAGAATAGTCTTGCAATTGAGGAGTCCCATTTGTGCTCAGATTGCAGCTTTATTTATTATATTGTTTCATTGAACATTACAATGATAAAGGATGGGTGCTAAGGAGTATGTGAGTTTTATCTTATATAAATTATTAACGACGAACACTTTGTAGCACAACCGCCGTATTGTTTCATCATGCTGGTTTTACTTTGCTTCTTCCTAGTTTGTTGCCGCGCAAATCGTTGATTTTGGCGAAGGTTGCTAGGCGACGTGGGAAGACTCCGTGTCTGCACATGCGCAGTCTAACGCGCTCACGCGCTTATCAACCAAGAAGTTTCAGTTGCTGTTCTGCCATCATTCTAGGTGGACCTTCTGTGAACCATGTCTCCAACCTCGCCTGGTAGCAGGAGGGGACTCAACTCAACAACTTTTGTTATTCCTGCCTGGAATTATCAATACTGCGTGAACTCACTACTCTTGTATGTGCCCTGTTGCACCACTCTATGCTGTTAATAAACCTTTTCTGTTGAATTTGCTACGAGGTTTCTTGTGTTTAATGTGACGTCTTCATTTTGTAAATGGCCACACGGCGACTTGCTATAGAGCCATGACAATCCGCTTTGTGAACTCTTCAACTTCGTTCGAGTGTTTTAGGAAGGGGAATTTTTAGGATGAAAGAGTGACTGAAACATCTTAAGGTTGGATTAACAAGTAGATGACGGAAAGAAGTCAATTGAATTTGATAGTATATTTCATTTGCTCTTATATCGCGAGTTCAATTCACTGTATTTTTCAACAGATCGTTCGTTCTTAATTTCCTCAGTTCATGTTGTTGTTAGGGATATTATTTACGATAGACTGATGTTTGACCCAGGAGGAGATTTATTTCTTATCTGTTTAAGCATCGGTCTTTAAAAGCTTCTGAAGCATTAACTACAGTTACCTTTTTATATTACAATCTCGTATATATTAGATCACACCCCAGGAAAAATTATCCACCTGGTATTTAAATCTACAATTGCAACTGCCTCTAACTTCATCAAATGAATATAAAGTCCATAATACTAGTTTGTTCTTTGCTACGCATTCAAGTTTTTCATGATACTAAAATTACACCTTATATATTAGACTTCATGCATTTTATCTGAGAACAACATTCAGTGAGAACATGGCTATCTAGGACGAAAACACGGTAACTTCTGCATATAAAGGAAACGGATTTGTTGCACATTCACTCTAGTTTGGAACACATGCACATAAATCCATTACGACCCACAATCCCTGATGATCTCTCATGGTGATTCTATATTTTTAACATTGACAAAATTAAAGTCCCTTATACACAAGTATATGTAAAGGCACGTGGCTCAGTGGTTAGAGCGTCAAGTTTACGATCGTGAGGTTGTGACTTCGATTTCCGGACCGAGCTGCACGTTGTGTTCTTGAGCAAGATACTTTATTTCACGTTGCTCCAGCTCACTCAGCTGTAGAAATGAGTGGCGTCACTGGTGTCAAGCTGTACTGGCCCCTTTGCCTTTCCCTTGGATAACATTGGTAACGTGGAGAGAGAAGGATGGTAAGCATGGGCGACTGCTGGTCTTCTATAAAATCCACCAGCCCAGACGCATATTCCGGAGAGGACTCTCCTAGGTGTACCCATGGTCATTCGTGACCGACGGAGTCATCGACACACAAGTAATAGTCCAATTCTGATCAGAATTGACTGGTTGCTGACCTTTAGAAAGATCAAATTACAAAACACTTAGGAGCAATATTATATGGAAAAAGCTGTTCTTGCATATGGACATCTTGCCAAAAGAATGCAAGACGATTGTTCAACAATGATTTAATCAACCCACTTCACTCACTCGTTTTTAGACGTATTGTCTCCCTCTCGACTTTCCGCCTTTTTATAATCTTTTGCCCCCCCCCCTGTACGAGCTATTTGAGTACCCTCACCACTGATGACTATCTACAATTCCGTCCTTCACTAGTCACTTTGTTTTTATCTCATTACACATTTTTACTTGACCTTCCATCCCAGATATTCACCCCACTAGAATCGTCCCATCTCGCCGCTGACATTTTCCCTGTAAACATTGCACTCCAATTACGTTGGATCTGAAAAGCTTTGTACTCCTCCCATCTTGAATAAACCTCGTTCTTGAATAAACTCCTTCTTTCTGAAATTTTATTCTAGTCATCATCTCTCCTCCATACTTTAACCGATGGTATATATTATCTAGTTTCTTAACCATTATCCCATTTTAGAACGAAGAACTTTGTTATTCTCTTCCAACAAAATCTCTAATCGTCGTAAAGTTATTTCCAATCTTGTCTTATTACTAAATAAGAAAAAAAAATGTTACACTTTGAAGAGATAAATTATAGTTAATGCCGGTGAAAAACAAATCAATAAAATAAACTGTAATAAATAAGCCTGGCCGAAACGTTGGAACTCATATTACAAAATAAACAAAGTGATCTTATTTTACAAAGTCACTTAATTTTACTCTTTAAAAGTGCCAATTACCAAATTATCTACTAGAATGAACACCAGAACCGAGCGGAAGTGACGTAAATTGAACGTCAGCTATTATGTAAATTAGGGTGTTTCCTGAGCAGACGCAGCCATTGAAGCATTGGCAAGATGGCGAAGACTTACGATTACTTATTCAAGCTGCTACTTATAGGAGATTCGGGAGTAGGCAAAACTTGTGTATTGTTTAGATTCTCTGAAGACGCCTTTAATACCACGTTTATTTCAACTATAGGTAAGTAAATCATAATCGATCAATTCATCCCCCCCTTTTAAAATATATTATCCAGCCGCCACCACACTAGTTTTATTTAGCTACGTTCTGTCATCGCCAACTATTTACTTACATATATACACGAAATATAATAAGCAACGGGTTTACTTGTAAAAGTTGTCATTATTTATCTGAGTGTCTCTAAAGTAGCTCTACGAAAATAATATAGAAAGAAAGAAATGTAACGATTGAGTCAGTTTCCGATTTTCTTGGTAAGTGTCGGAAGTGAATTTACAAGTTAAGATGTTATCCTCCCCCATTTATTCAGTCATGTATTTTAAGAATTGCTTCTGATCAATTATGTTTCCCTTTGTTCCATATTTACTTTCCACTTCTTATGCGATAGCTTTCGGTGCAGAATTTGTTACGTTTGGTGTTTCGTTTAAGCAAAGAGAAAGTCGATTCTTTTTAGAAATGTCACTTGTCCAGCGGTGGTGGGTCTCTCGACCTGTGCTGAAAACTGGTGGCGTGTTTGCGTGATCATTTATTTAAGCCGCATTTGTCATTTGCTGCTTGTGGTATTTTATTTTAAAAACCAACTTGTGAATTATGAGTCGATTACTATTTGCGATTGTCAACATATAAATATCTGAAAACTCATCTTTATACACTATCTCGGCGCTTAACGTTTATTATAAGATTCTCATTAATTGCCAAACAAGTGCCTGTTGGAAACTTTTTTTTCTAATTATCATTGCGGCACACACACACACACTCTCTGTGTGTGTGTGAAAGTTTGAAATAATTATAACATTGAAAAATTATTTCATCTTCAGCTAATCGTGCTTATATCAAAGACGTTCATGGTATCGGGCTTTTTTTTATAGGCACAGTGTATCTAAAGTTATGTTATTCAATGTGTCCTTTTTTTCTACCCCCAGACGGTAGGTTATGATTTGAAGGCGATTTGGTTGCAAGGGACCATATATTTCTACTTTAAACAGACAAAATATAAGCTACATAGTGACACTTGCACTATGTTTAGGAATTTCGAGAACCGCCTGTAAAATTTACTTCGTTTTAATTTTCTTTAGTAATATTTTTGATACGATGTTGAATGACAAAAGCTTGTTATTCAATTCATTTATCAGACCGAAAGTTTTCTTTGTATGTTATACACCACTCAATTCTATGTGCATGCACTGTTAAGCCGGCCTTATTTCACTTAGCATTTAAAGTTGTGTTGTAAACCAGATTTACTGTCGCTGGAATCTATGCTAGTGCTGTCTTTCTTTTTTTTTTTTAAGCATCAATTTAGATGTTGACCTTTTTATTCTCAATTCGAAAATTTTTCGGAACTCTGGCTTGACATAAATTACTGACGTATTAATTATTTTAACTCTTCATATAAAGATTTAATTCTGATGTGAGTATTGTTTTAAAAGTGAGCAGTTTCCTTTTTTACTTTATAAGAATTTCATTATAGCTAATTATATTTTAAATTCTGGCTAGTTTTGTTGTAATGAACATCATTGAGCCACCAAAGAGACACGTGGGTATTGCAAAGTGAAGTTGATTGACAATCAAGACATTTCCTCGACACCACTCATTCACGTACATTTGTGTGTACGCACGGATGTATGTTTGTATATGTATCAATATGTGTGGCTTACTGACAGCTTTGCAAGTACTCTTTCAATAGAGATCTGTATTAACCGATGTTAAACTGTCACCGATCAGGTGATTTGTGTCTGGGATTTTCACGGCCTTTTCTTTTTTTTCTTATCTCTTATGTACAAAACTTATTACCAAGTGTAACTGTTTACACGTCACTGCTATATTTTGGACTACTTAGAAAAATGTTTGAAGATTCTTTAATTCAGTCATAATTTTAAGCGTGTGGATCTATTTATTTTTCTGTAACCTTACCCATGATAATTTTACACTTAGTTCTACATTCCAGTTACCATTTAATCAAATTATCAGTTACTATAATTTTCAGTTGACTACTTTTCAAATTTTTTACTTTTCTGAGAAACATGTCCGAGATATTCTCAAGTTTTTACTTTAATATATATTTTTTATAACTTTGATAGTGACTCTGGGGAAAAATAACATCTTGCAGCATTCATACTTTCGGATTTATTAGTTTAGAAACAGCAGAATTGTTACGCAACTTGTAAATGTATCCAGTCTGTCTGAATGGAAGACTTTTGATCTATATGTTCCAGCCATGACCACTGCATCTTTTCTTTCGGATTTAGTGTGACCAGTACCACGCTATTCAATGTACTTTTTCTTTTATAATGTGATTCGAGAGAAGTTGGCTACTACTTTTAGCAGGACGACTGGCTGTTGGCGTTCCGTTGGTGCAAGTTGATGTTTAAATAAGAAGTACTTGAAAATTGGTTTAATAACTGGGTGTTTTCTTTTACGCAACTTAATTTTTATCGTTGTTTCCTTCTCATTAATCTATTTAGAAATATTTTTAAATTGTATCACATGATACACTCTTTGTTTTATGCTGTGCTCGAGCATAATTTCTTTTCTGTCTCGTAGTTTCCTCGCTTATATATATATATATATATATATATATATATATATATATATATATATATATATATATATATATACTTATCTAGCAAAGCTATTTCAGTTAGAAATTCAATAGCTGACTTACTGCTTTTGTTGTCATTTCAAATAAACTAACAATCAACTTGGGTCAAAGCAGGTTTTATTCTTAAATTATCACGAGCATTATACGTATGCTTGTAGAGAGAGAAAAATCTATGTATAGTCTCACTTTTTAAAAAAAAAAAATATGTTCAATAGGTGCCTTCCTGACAATGAAAGAGGGGAAGTTCTCAAATTGGTAGCGTTAATATGGAATGTAAAAATTCATATAGTAGATGAAAATAGCTGGGCCACCGAATGAATGACTTTTACTGAAACTTATGGGATGGCGACGATTGTAATCGCCAGTGGCAACATAATGGGTTGTATACAAAGTCAAAGTCCTTATAAAGTTTTTAACTGATATACTTCTGGACTGAGAGGATCTTAAATTTTGTAGTGTTCGTAATGATAATAGCTTTCTGAGAGGAAGTCATTGCAATAGTGAATATTTTGTATATGATGGTGTAGTGTCTTTGAAGATTGCTTTCAAACAAAAAGTTGCGCGACATGATGCTGTTTTTTTTTTAAATAAGTCGGAAGTTAAATGTTACTAGATTGTTGGTTTTTTTTATTAGGATACAGACGTGATAAGTTGATCAAATAAGCTAACATCAGTGGTCATTGTAAATAGAAAGGTATAAAGTATTATTAAGTAGCATTTGTTGGGGAAGAGATGATCATAAATAAAAAGAGAAATCAGATAATGGATTCCTGTGGGTTGCTAGAATATTTGGGTGGTGGTTTGGTTTGGTTTTGTCTGTTTATGTCAGGACTGAAGTTCAAAACTGAGTTTTGAAATTATATATCATACTTGACCCGTATAAAATAACTATGCTTAGAGAGTTCCTAGATTGTTTGCTACCAAAAAGTTAATGCAATTATGGTGCTGTACCAATACCGAATGTTCGCCAAAGTTTGTAGCCATTGAGTATCACAGTTTTGATCCAGCTGGCAATTAGGATTCTGGGAAACTTCTGATAATGAGGCGTAACATCTACAATATTGTAGTCATTTTGCTTGCAAAAAGTAATCTTCTTAACCATTATGTATAGGAAATTGTGAGCCTAATTAATGTTGCTTTAATGAAGAAAACAAAGGACACATTTTAGTGAAGATTCAATTGATAATCAGCTTTGGTTTTAAGCAGATGACCAATTTTTACATTGCAAAAACAAGCTCTCTCTCTCTCTCTCTCTCTCTCTCTCTCTCACATACATATATACAGAATGAACGCAAAAAAGACTATAGTTTTGATATAGATATCTGAGACTAAAGAGTCTTGTGTTATTATACTAGCAGTAATACCCGTCGTCGATCGAGTAGCTACTTATACTGTTTTTCGGGAACCACTTCTCCTGTATGTGTGTATTTGTATTATAGAAAAATATTTAATAACTGAAGTAAAAAATTTCATACCTGAACTTGTGTTTGTTTATTATATGACAATAATCAGTTATCAATCAATACAGTAATGGCAATTATATAAAACAGTTCATTTAAATAATTTAGTCACTTTTGCATGTAATGATAGTAATGGTAAATTATTGAAATATTTGCGTTGCATTAAGGGTGAATATTTCTTTTAAGAATAATGCTTTCTATTGTATTTGGGAGTGGATAAGCAAATGGATTTCCTTTTCCTTCCACACTCAATGCTCCTACATAAATATTCTCACCGGTTGTGGTAAAAGTGACACTGTCTTCATTACTCGCATACCAGTTATACCATCTAATGTTCCATTCCAATTTAAGCTCTTAGTTTCTTGTCCCATTTTCTTTTGCCAGGAGCATTAATAAAAGCCAGTTGATGGATTGCAACTGAAGAACCATGGTTTATCACAAAGCCAACTTTATGTAAGCACATTGTATGTGGGAGCAAAAGCAAATCATTTTTAATTACGAGATCAAGGCTTTCACGAGCTCAGTCAGCTGAACTGTTTGCAGAGACTCTTTTGAAACTCTGAAGAGTGAGTTCTGACTGAACAGTTTCTTATACTCAATCCAATATGTAATTCAACTGGTTCATTTGATGATTTGGTGGATGACATCTTTCCTAATCTTCTTCATAATTACAGCAATACATATTGGATCTATAAGCAAGACATCCTGGCTCAAAATAATATTGCTGTACATAACCTTAACAATATGATATTAAATAAACTTTCAGAAGAAGTATTCACCTATAGTTCAATTGGCAGAGACACTGCTTCAGTGAATGTTTGAACTCACTAGCACCACCAGGTGCACTTCATTGTCTTCAGCTGAAAAAATAGACTCCCATTAGTAATATACTATTGTGCAATTTTTGTTGAGACAAATTACACAGCTCCCACACGTAGTGCTGCTCCTTCATAAAGTTGTCCACGTGGAAAATAGGATTCTTGAAGTTGCAATCCAGCCACTTTCAATGTTTGGTCCTAGTTTTTAGTAATGCTTCTGGCTAGAGAAAGTGGAATAGGTAACTGTAATGACTTCAATTTGAATTGGACATTGGATGCTATAACTGATATGCGTAGAATAAAGGGAGTCTTACCTTTTTACCACAACCAGTGAAAGTATTTGCTTCAATTGATGTTGTACAATTGTATGATTTTTGGTTGGGATGAATTAGGTGACTGCATAATAGCTTCCCCTGAACCAGGTACTTCCAATTCGTTCGAGAAAGAAAACAGATTTTCAATTTTTATATATTCTGGCAGAGATGCCCAGCCTTCCTTGTGATTAAAATAGCATAGTTTGTTTTTCCTTTTGTTTTGATTTTCAGTCCTGTAAAAACAGCCATGCTGGAGCACCACTGTTGGTTGAACAAATCGACCATAAGATCTATTCTTTGTAAGCCCAGTACTTATTCTATCAGTGTCTTTAGCCAAACTGCTAGGTGATAGGAATGTAAACAGAGCAACATAGATTGTCAAGCAAGGGTGGGGGATATAAACATGCACACATACACAAATGCACATTACAACTTCTTTCAGTTCCCAGGTGCGAATTCCCTTCTGAAGGCTTTGGTCGGTTGGCCTAAGGCTATATCCATATATATTCTTTTACTGTTGCTTGTTTGTCATATGAGTGTGGCCATGCTGGAGTACTGTCTTGTAGAAAAAAAATACAATATAGTTATGTATACATACATAAATATATATTGAAAGTAATAGAATTGAAATATATATACATACACAAAATGAAAGTATTAATAGTTAACACCCAAAATGTAGTTTGCAAAAATGTTAATGAAACGGGCTGAATGAAAGATTTTAAGTTTTGGGTAAGAGTTTCCAAGTGGCTTGTTTAAGTTGGAATAGTTATGAGGAAGAGCACTCACATGATAACAGAGACAAATCATAGCAAAAACTAATTGGACACTTCGTATCATTGATAATATCTGATTGGTAAAAGTAAGCTGCCATCCCTTGTTTATACTCCTGAGTGATGTTTGCCAAATTGAAAGTAGTTGCTAGAGTCACTGTGTGTTATGTAGCTTCCTTACCAATCACTCCATACAGGGTTCAGTCCCACTGTGTAGAAGCTTGGGTAAGTGTCTTCTATAACTTTGGGCAAACCAAAGCCTTGTGAGTGGATGTAGTTGATGAAAGCAGGAAGAAGCCCATAGTGTGTGTGTGTGTATATATATATATCCTCATCCTCTTTTAGTGTCCATTATCCATGCAGGCATGGGATAGACGTTTTTGATTGGGACTGGTAGGCTGGTGGGCCAGACCGAGCCCCT
>JACXVO010042515.1:246231-257754 GCA_015501135.1 Hapalochlaena maculosa
ATATATATATATATATATATCATATATATATATTCATTCTTATTACGTTCAACATCCTCATTTATCTCTTATTGCATTTACTTGATTTTTATTGATGAAAGTAATTAGTATTTTAATACTGTCCTCCTCTCTGTTCTCAAGAATCCCTGTTCTCACACATAATAAAACCTTCTTATACTACCTGCAAGCTCATACACACGATTTTTAAAGTTTTGTTATGGCGTCTATTCTTTCGCATCTCTTTTCTACTTCATTCATTTTGTCACATGATATTTTGTGTCCTGGTGGAAGAAAAACCTTTCTATAATATTTGACACTCTCTGAGGGAGCATTCACAATGATTGATTTCTTTTCTTCTTCGTAGCAATAAAAAAACAAAACATATTCCACAAGTTGAACTATTTATGTAGTTATGTTGTCTACTTGCCAAATAAAATAACTTCCACTTGTATTTTGCATGAACTGTAGAAGAGTTTAAAGGGGCCGACGTTCAGTGTTACTTCCTGCTGCACTTCTATACGTGTAGTTAAGGCAATGTGTTTGATATGAAAATAAAAGGAATATGAGACAAGGTAGTGTGGGAGTAGAGATGTATCGCGAATGAAAGAGATGAAACACTCACTATAGAACATATAAAACCTGGAAGGTTACATGACAAAAGGATATCTTGCCATAATAATAAAAAGAAGGTGAAATATTGTGACCAAAGAAATGTGTTATATAGATTAGGAAGTACATGCAATTAAGGCTTTAACGTTTAGCAAGGCAATATGCATGAGAATAAGAGAGACAGCTGAACAAATGAAGCAATCCTTTCCTAAACTGCGCGATGCCCTAAGCACACATTTCCTTGCTGGCTTGCAGACGAATAAGCGTCATACACAGGCAAACGATTGCAGCGTATACCATGATGCTCGCAGACAACATTGAAACAACATCATGTGAAATATTGCATTTTATCAGACAATATCTTAAACACCGACTCTTAAGAATTAGCTACTCAGATAAAATAAAGTCCTGGAATGTGGAAAACTAAGCTTCAATTTTCTTCCCACAATTATGCGCGCGCACGCGCGTGTGTGTGTGTATACACATGTACACACGCATATACATTCAAAGACACACATTGTAGAAAACTACCATGTAGATGTAGTAAGAATGTAAATACATTCATTGATTACCACTTATGTTCAGATAAAAGGAGTGTGGAGAAAATACTCGAAAAAATATGACTGGATCAGCAATAAATATCATGTCAGTGTAATCTCTTGATTTATTGAAAATTATTGCTGCTTTCAAAATAGATAGAAATGTCACTTGGGAACGAAATGAGAGAACAAGGCAATCACCAGAATAAGAAAAAAATATCTCATGCTGTCAAGGAACATTGTCTAATTATCAGACAAGAAGATAGCTGTTGTAAATACGACTTTGATACAATAAGTGTCGTAACCACAAAAATTTACTCAACCTAATCTTAAGCAAATACATTTAGGTATGTCGCAAAATAGATTCAGAAAAGAAAGAGTAAACCAATTTTATTGCTTAAGCACTCTGAATAAAAGAAACACACGCACACTCAAAAAAACCCCAAAGAAAATTGTTCAGAGAGGATAGTCAAGAACAACAAAATATATAAAGTTATATAAATTTACATGCACGATAAAATCATAAATTATTAAAATTAATTCCGGTCCCTAAAAATACAGAATAGGTAGATTAGGGCAATTGTGTCCCTGTTCACAATAAAATAGAAATTTTCTTTGCCGTTTTCATCCTCCACCAGTTAAATGATGTCTCTCTATGTGCATACATATATGTATAGATGAATATATCTCTTCGCATGTTTAGTAAAATCAATTACACTTGCTGTGAAGAAGTATTTATATCTAGTTTATAAGAGTACTTTTGTGCTTACTGCTGAAGAGTGTTGGGTTTGCTAAAACGCAGTAGTGAGGTTGTTGGTTTCTACTGAGTTATGTTTTTGTTTGAAGGGATTCTCTTTGATGTGTTGTTCTCTGAAATACTTTTGTTTCTCCGTTTAAAATATTTCCATATTCCTAGATGAAACAAACTGACATTTTATTCCACATTTCAGATTCCATATTTCTATTGATTTCTGTTCTTATATATGCTTATAAAACATCTATTTAAACTCTTATCATATATCTCCAAAGATCAATAATCTGGTCTTATCCATGAATTAACCAATTGGATTTTTCTTGAGACTCCCACCATCTGATTAAATTGTTTGTTTGCATCTTATGCCTAAATATTATAAATAATATACATTCAAGATTCGCTATTTTTTAATCAATAATATGGTTGTTTTGAAGTTTGAAATTCTAAATGTTCTAAAGTCATAATACCTCAATGGTTACAATTCTGTGTGTGTATGCATGAGATTTCAATCTTTAGTTGGATCAGCTTCTTCAAATGATGTTTGATATTTTACGATATACCTTCAATAGATTTAAATATTTGCACTGACCTTTGTGTAAATGTTTACTCGTTGAAAATATTTTTGCTGACTTCATCGATAACAATTCGTCTTTCTTTGGTTTCCAGAAGGTATATAGACGTTGTCTGTGGGGAAATTTTTTAATGTTATATTTGATAATCCATATATTTTAATAACATTTGTGCATTTCTCATTTATTTTGTATTTCACTTGGTTCACAGTAACATGGTTGGTTGGTTGCAGCTTTTAAGCTGACAACTCACTAGTGCACCGGATTTATATGAAAGTAAAATGCTATGACTCAATACAAAACCAATATCACGCATGACTTTATTAATAAAGCAAATAGTTTTTAATGTTTACGAAGCTGATTTCCCCTCACTCTCTCACTCACTCACTCATTCACTCCTCCTATCCTACTCTATATATCTATCTATCTATCTATCTACATACATATATACATACACACACGCATATATATGTGTATATATATATGTATATATATATATGTGTATAGATACATGTATGAATGTATGTATGTACGTACGTATGTATATATGTATGTATGTATGTATATGTGTATGTATGTATATAGTAACACACTCGTCTATTCGAAGCTAATATAACATGATAGAAAATACTTTCACAATATGTTATTCTATGGAGGTCAAACTCGCAGCTACGCGATTTTGAAGAAAACTCATTAACCACAGTGCCTTAATCGAAGTTAATAACTGAAATAAAGCATAGAATATAAAACAAATTTCATTCCTGACTTTATCGCAAGGATATATAGACCATTGTAGATTATTGATATTTGTATTATCCATTTGTATTATTAATGGAAAATTAACCTGGTTTGGTTTTGAAATCAGGAATTAAGGGTGTGTCACAAATACATCAACTCTGGTTTCTCGGTGAAAGAAAACAAAGAGAGATTCGAATGTTTTTGATTATAAGTCTGCTTGAGGAATTTTCTGAAAGGACAATACAGAAGCATCTATAACAGCAGCAGCAGCAGCAATAGCAGCAATCGCATTACAATGGCTAGCATTTTTACTTATAATTTTGCGAACTCAGCTTGTGCCTGAGTAATATTAAAATGGCCGTTTAACATTTAACCATACATTCTTCTCTAAACATACTTCCAAAATTTAATTATGGAAAGTTCTAAAGTTTTGCTTTTGGATAAAAGTTTAAAGATCGGACAGTGTGTAAAACATGTGTTGTCTTCGAACAAAATGACGTAATACAATGTGTTCTTCCCTTTCACGTCCTCTGTTCAAATCTCAGCGAGATCAACTTAGCTGTTCATCCCCCAAATGTTGATTGAAAAATGAACCAGAAGGGAGCTGCTGACAGGTGGAATCGTTAAGGGTTTAACAGCATTCTTTGCGCTATTTATTTATTTCCTTTACATTCTGAAGGTCAGACTATCACGTTAATTTTAGCAAACTTTTCAGTAATCATTGACATAATGGTGCCTTATGAACATAAGCTGGGGCCTTAAACTACCGTTTTATCATTCTAGTAAAATGTGCTGTTAGAGTGTTGTTAGCTTTGTGCAGAAAGACACTATACGTTACTCGTTGACACCATGTGTGAGTAAGTAAAAATTATAATTCTATGGTTTCATTAACCAATCTATTCTTGCACTGTATTTTATAGTACGATAAGGTGCATCAAGACAAAGATCTAGCAGTTATGTTTAGCAAGTCGAGAGGCAAAGTAGGAGCTATCACATTGACTTGAGTTTCAAAGGGAAAATATTGTTGAATATCATGGACAAACATTGTTGTAAATGCCTTCAGTATCAAGTATATACAATCACTAGCTTTTATGAATAATATCTTTTAAGAAAGTGTTTTTACTTTGATTGGCCCAAATTTAGGCTGACCGTTTTGAAGTTAAACATTAAGAACTTTACTGTTGATTAATATTCAGTGACAAGCCATTTCTATATTCATTAGCTGATTTACACGATAAAAGTTTTGATTAAATTGCTTAGTAAATCCGTAAATTATCACACTAACGTTAATTAGTTGTCAGTCTAGTAATTAGTGCTTACTTCATAATTACAAGCACAGTTTGTTCTCCAAAAGTTGCTTTATATTAAGTATATTGAATTATGCTCACAAAATACACTAGTAGTTTCACTACTTAAGTTACTCTTTTGTGTTCACTCCTCCCGAAAATACCACTTTATTCCATTTCTACATGTATCTTCATAAAAATTTTTTCACTAGAACATATCAATTTATTTTTTTATTTTTGATGGCTGCGTCCATTCAAATAATTTATTCGCCAGGTTTTTATAACCTTTTCTTCTTTGCCCTCACTCTTTAATCAGTTGATTTTCTTCTTAAGGCTTTCACACCTGTCGCTCTCCCCTCTAATAATAGACTTATATAGTTCCCTACCCATATTATCTTACGTTCTCACCTTTCTTCGATATGGTTCACTTACAAATTAAAATGGTTTTACAAGATTTGTAAAAGTTCGTTTTCAGTGAGACTTCTATAAAACTGAAGGCAACGCCACTATTGAGAGTCAGGTTTCGAGATTTGCTTCAATCTTTCTTAAACGTTTTCGTATCTCTTTCACACTGAATGTAACACGATTATTTGAATTTTTTTCCGTTTCTTTTCACTTAACAACACTTTCTAGTTTGTGATTGTCAGAGAAATTCTTTTTGAGAAATAGATAATAAAAATGACAGTCTCCCCTAGAACTCTTATGCATTTTATTTCTTTCACTAATCTCTAATGGTCTTTCTGAAGTATTTGCCATCAACTATTTGTCCTACAACTGTCATCAAATTGCCGTCAGCGAATGTTTCATAATAGATCTAGGTTATAACAAACTATTAGTAGTATACATATCAACGAGTTGCTCCTCTTACACTATTTTCATTCAAGTACCTTTTATATTTCCTGTTGTTTTCTTTCCCATATTTATCCATTTTCAATCTTTTTTCGCACTGGATTTCAATAAGATGTTATCAGGCCATAAATGTAGCTACTTAATAGCTTTCAGAAAAAGAAAGGAAAACAACTTAGTAGCTTTATATGTCCCAGCTATTATACGTTGTACCCCCCTCTTTCTTTCTTTCCTTCTTTCTTTCTTTCTTTCTTTCTTCCTTTCTTTCTTTCTTTCTTTCTTTCTTTCTTTCTTTCTTTCTTTCTTTCTTTTTTTTCTTTCTTTCTTTCTCTATCTATCTATCTATCTATCTATCTATCTATCTATCTATCTATCTATCTATCTATCTATCTATCTATATGTCTGTCTATCTATCTATCTATCTATCTATCTATCTATCTATCTTTCATAAACACACACACACACACACGCGCGCGCACACACTAACTTCTCTTTACTTCCCTCCTTTAAACCGACTGGTTTAATGCAAAATATAGTTTTAATGCATTCCACTGACATCCTATGATATGATTCTTTAACCCCAAATTTGTTTTTCTAAATTTCACCGTGAGTCAATAACTTCACCATATGGATAATATATTTTTAACCTCATTTTATCCGTTTGTCGACTATTTATCTTGTTAATCATTTATTTATCCTTGAACCACCCTGCTACAGGAACTGAGGTATCATACAATTTCCAGAATATTTATTCATGTGTTGACTTATTTTTATTTGATATTATCGTTGTCAAAACGCGTCATTTATAGAACATTGTTGGTTGCAATGGCTGCACGTTAAGTAAAGGACACCAACATCTATTTGTCTAACCCTTGTATAATAAAGACAACTGTCCTTATAATGTGTGCCAGTGACAATACCGTTTTAAGATCTTTAAGAAAATGTTTATAATGCTTCAAGACTATTATCGGATTCTGTTGAAAACATAACAATTTGCAGATGCATAAAAAGGAATATTACTGCCAAGGTCGACAATTACGGAAAGCGGTCGCTAGCATGTTTATTTAATTCCGTAATTTTCGACATTCAGATTTGTTGCATCATGTTAAGAATTTTGTAAATGAAACATGGTTAAAAATATTGTTATTTTTTCAAACACGCTGATAAGAGAGTCCGGAAGTTTACAATATATACAGAACATTGCACTTGAGATATGAGGAAATGACTTCTTTTGCAATTTTCAGAGAGTATACTAAGTCATATAAAGGGATATCATTTTATCTTGCAACTTGAGTAACATTGATATAATAGAAATACGGGGCGTATTTAGCATCTGAAATATGCCCATAATATCTTCATCCTGCTCTCGACTTCTCTTGCACTTTCTCCAAATCCTCCGTTGCCTTTCTTGACATTTTGTCTCTATCCACAACTCTACGCTCACCACCTCCATACACTACAAAGCCACCGACACACTCATAAATCTTCTACTTATTATCCCACCACAACCACACCAAACGCTTCATCCCATGTTCTGCAGTGACAACCATGACTTTGTCACTCAGTCCCAAACCATGGCTCGGCAGTTTATCCTGCGTCGCTACCCTTCCACTAGGATCCATACAGCCCTCACCCCTTGCTCCCATCACACCACCACCCGCCTCCCATTTCCCCTTACCTATAACCCCACTAAACTTCCTTATCAACGCCTCCAGTCTGACCCCTCCACATCACACATTTTCTCCGACCCCCTCCCTTTAAAATATCCCGCAATCTTCGGAACACCCTTGTCCAGAGATTCCTACGCCTCCTTCCTCCATACCCGGTTACCTCCCCTGTTCCGGGCCCCGTTGGTGCACCTACTACTATATCACCAAAACAACGGCACCCATCTCAATGGCACCCATCACCACCCCTTTCGTATCACTGATTATTTCACATGAACTTCCACCAATGTCATTTATGGCATTTCCTCTTCTCTTTGCTCTTCCCTTTACATCGGTCAAACGGGCCATCGCTTGGCCGACTGGTTTGCGGAGCACCTCCGTGACATCAGACTTGGCATCGAGACACCAGTCTCGCGTCATTTCCGCATCACTGGGCAGTTGTTGCAACAACACCGGTCGGTATTCGGTCTGCATCAGCATCGTGGCCACCCCGACGCCCGAGAACAAGAGTTGATCTTTGAGCCTCCTGGGCTAAACTCGCCTCCTCTCCTCCTCTGACACAACTCAAAGACCTCACACCTCCTACCCTTTACCTCTCACCTCATTTCACTTTCTCTTGCTCATCTCCTCTCACCTTCTCTCACTTTTTCCTGCCCATCTCCTCTCACTACCACCTGCCTATCTCCTCTCATCTCCTCTCACTTTTCCTGCCCATCTCCTCTCGCCTCCTCTCACTTTCTACTGCCCATCTCCTCCATATCGCCTCTCCCACACCCTCGCCTTCTCCCAGCTCCTTTCCTCCTATCCCTACCCCCTCAGCCTCCACCAACCACACCCTCCCTCTCACCATCTCCCTCCCCACCTCTCCCCACCGACTCCACCAACTCTCCCCTTCTCTCCCCATCTCTCCTCCATTTCACCTCTCCTACGCCTCCCTTTCTTCCACTCCCCTCTCTCTCCTCTCTATCTTTCCCTAAACCTTCCTCGCCACCGCTTCCACTCAACTCCACCCACCTTTACCTCACATCGCCTTCGCCCTCTTTCACTCCACCCCGTCTACACATTTCTATTTACGCACACATATCTCTCTCAACGTTAATACACACGCATACACATGCGCGCGCGCACAAATCAACCCGACCCATGGTGACCTCTCTTGACCTCTCTTGTCCACTATGTCCAGTTATCTCCCATTCAGCCGAACTTGTCCGAAATCACCTCCCTTCTATCCCACCACGATCTATCGTTGACCACACACTCATCTATCTTTCCCTCCGATTTCTTTTTTCTGTGTTACCTTTCTGTCGAAGAGCGTAGGCTCGAAACGTCAAAGACTCATTTATATTTCTACTTCTTGAGCGTTAAACTAATATACCACCTTTTATTCCATACCGTCTCCGTCTTTGTTTATTCTTGTTTCACCTCAAAATATCTATCTATCTATCTATCTATCTATCTATTCGAATATGGATGCCTTGCTAGAAAACACCGAAGACAGCGATACTAGGCTTACAAGCGCACGCTACGTAAAAGTACACACACAAATCATAGCTGCCGGAATACGTTTGGCATGTATGTCGGACTTCCCATATAAAATTTTATGTCAATAAAAAAAATGTGAATGAATATTTGGCTGGATAGTGTGAATAGAAACCACTGCAATGAAAATATGTAGCCCGTAGTAAACAAGCTTATCTTGACCAGAAGGAGACACTTCAAAGTTCATGGTTAAAAGGAGAATGCAAAATATCATTTTAGCCGCTCTAGTTCTTAGCATACCGATGGAAATACCTAGCGACATTTCGTATGATGTTACATTCGGAGTTCAAATTCCGCCGGGGTCGACTTTGCCTTTTATCCTTTCGGAGTGGATTGAATAAGTACCAGTTACTCTCTAGTGTCTATATAATCGACTTTACCCCTTTGTTTTCCATTGTTTGTCTCCTGTGAGCAATAAAGAAATAAATATAATGTAAAGCGGAGTAGACTAAATGCGTGGGTACAGCAACAAATTGTATAAGCAACACCCTGATGCTGTATGTGAGTGAGAAATTATAACGACTGTTTCAGTCAATCCAGATGTGTAGATAAGACTATTGAAGCTAACAACTTGGATATTGTTGTAATAGACGAAATTTATGAAAATCTGTTAATTGATCAAAAAGAATATTCTAAAGCATATCGGCAAAAGAATTTTGACAAACTCAGAAAATAAAGATTACTTCAATAAAATGTGGTATTCCAAAGTGGTTACAATACTGGTGACAATAGTGCTGACTATAGGAGCTTTAGGAATGATAAAAAAAGGAACGGGAAATTATTTGAGAATTATCCCTTGCTTACCATTATAGCAGTGATCTGAAACTCTGACCGCTAGATAATCGGTGAAACTGCACAAGTAAAATATGACAATTTTATATGTCGGTGTCTAACCGATCCTTCAACGGGTGACATGATGTTATTTTCGGAAATAATCTTTCTATAAAAGGTCATTTTGTTGCACGAATATTTGCAGAAGGTTCAAGGCAGTCGAACGATAACGTTCCTATACTTTTGCCACACGATCGATTTAAGACACTTTACAGAGAAAACACTAGGCTCTCGTCAAATATCTCAAAACTAACTTCTAGGACGCTGCACGTTTTTTTCCCTCGTTCAGCTAGCAAGCATTTATGTATTTCACTGTAAACAGCGAATACCAAATATCATTCCAGGCGGCAATAATTATTTCAATTAAATGTGTGCTTCAGTTATTCACGCAACCAATTAAATATATCTTCCTTTACCAGTCTCATTACACGCACACATTATAACACCTTCAGCGTACGAAGGAGCGAAGATTATTTTAAATAGCATGTCACACGTTTGAAGAAGAGCATTGACGCTTTGAGAACGATTATCATATAGATAAATAGTATTATTCTCTATAACTTTTTTCGGTTTTCTAGGGGCAGCAAAATTTGGGGGTGGGGACGAGCCGTTTATATTGACTCCATTTGGCGGAATTTAAGTTCAGAATACTGCGACAGGAGAGATTACTGCTAAGCATTTCGTCCAGCTCACGAACAATTTTGACATTTCGCCGCTTTAACAATACAACAAACAGAAAGAACAACAGCAAAACCTGTAATAAAAGTAATGAAAGGAATGATAACACCGGGATAAAATAAGCGACTTAGATTCATAGCGAAAACGGAGCTCAGTGAGAAAAACAAGATAATAAGTGTCTTCGCTTTAGCCGTTTCAGTAATACGTTACGAAAGTAATCTAACTAGACGGGAAAACAAATAGAAATAATGACGGAATTTAAAATGCACCACACTAATGTTATGTATATAACGTATTGGAGGTGACAGAGGCCTTATACAGCTAGAAAACTTTATAAGATAATCACGATATAATTACACAATAACGTAATGCAGAAACAAAGAAATCTCGTAAAAATCGCTAAAAAACGGGAGCAAAAAAACTATTTACTTCCCCAAAGAAGCTGAAAAATACAATAAGGAAGTCACTGTACCCGACAACTAAGAAGAAAAAAATAAACAACGAAATCTTTTAGAAATGCTAAACACGAAATTAAAACTAAATCTCGAACAACAAATCACCAAGATAGAATGATGCCAAGAGAAGCAAATATTGGGTTAAGCGGACCAGAAAAAGATAAATAAAGTAAGATTTCAAATATCGTTAAGAAGCTCAGGACTAAAAGCAGATGCAGAAGTATTTTTAAGTGCAACACAAGATCAAAGCCGTCCCACCAGAAATCACCAAAACCGCAAAAGGGAAAAAGCAATATACAAATAACTGCAGACTATTTGGTGGAGAAGAAACAATAAATCATACTGTCTCTGGCTTCCCACTCCCGACTGAGAAGGAATATATACACAGGCATGACAGACTTAGGACCTATACACACGAGAAAACAACCAGGCTCTAAGATATACCAATACACAGGCAGAGAAATCAAGACGGTTACTGTTGTCAGAGCTCACTAAGACGAAAATGCCTTTTAACCAGTATATCAATACCAATAAATGATAATGTACTTGTAAAAGAAACGAAGAAACGCTCACGATACAAAAGTTTGGGAATAGGTGTAACTCGAAGGTGAAGTCTAGAAACATAAATAATTCCTGTAATTGTAGGCGCATTAGATCTGGTGAAAAGAAAGGCATGCATAAAAATACTTGGCCAAAAGATCTGAACTTGAAAATGTACGAAACATACAGAAAATAGCAATACTCGGTACCACGCCCATCCTACGTAAAGTAATTTTCTGTACAGTGAAAATAAGAGAGCCTCCACAAACTACAGCACATGCCCTTGGCATAGAGATCTGCGTTCGTCAGAGTAATAGAAGCAAGTGATAAAAGTAGAACTACTGAATAATAACAAGAATAACAACAGCAACCACAACGTCGTCGTCGCCGCCGACGACAACAACAACAAGAACAACAACAACAATAATAATAATTCTTTTGATATCTTTTGATAACTCCCTGAGAAGAGATG